>QRAM01000150.1:0-210604 GCA_013436055.1 Halocynthia roretzi | reverse complement strand
AAACTGCGCGAAGTAAAAACCACATATTTATTCAATTATTTGAATATATTGAAACGTATTTTAAACTATTATAAATCATTCACACACTCTTATTCACCTTATTAACCTTTCCCACAATCATTTGACCTATTATTTTTTTTTTGAACTTTCAGCGCTTAATCATACTAGTACTGTACGGCACGGCATCTATCATGAAATAAAATACATACACTATAACATTAAAATACATACAAAACAATATTATATAAAATCCAATGCGATGTAGTGAATCCGCGTTAAGTGAACCGCGATATAGCGAGGGACGACTGTATATACATATTTATAGGGAAATTGATGCTTGTAAGCAGCATCGTAATAGAGATGGATTTGGAATGCTTGTAAGCCAGCATTGTAATATTGACTTGGTGATTTTTATGTTTGTTTGTTAGTTTGTAGCATCAAGTTTGTGTTGATGATACGAGCCTGTGAATAGAATTGAAGTGTACGTACATACAAAAACGTGTATTGATTTATACAAAGAGACACCATTTAACCGAAGTATTACGTTCGTTTTTACGCGATCTTCCGAGTATTGGACAAGGATTGCGGAGTTCCTCCTTGTAATCAGGAGTGTATTTGTAGTGGTCACTTCGACAGAGTACAATATAGACTAACAATAAACTCTACCAAAACTGTAACCGCTCCATATTAATTGAACCCTTTGGTAAACTGGTAATTAAGAGTTCATGTACAGTACTTTGATGTAAGAATGTAAATTGAATTAATCCTTTCCAGATTATATTGGACAGCTCGGTCTAATACACGTGTAACACTTTCCCATTAAGTTTCAAGTTCCTTTTTCGGTTCTGTCGAGACCACCACGATCTTCGTGGCTTTCCCCACTGGTGTAGCGCAATTCTATCCCCTATATTGGATACTGATTTTAGTGGCGAAATGATTGGGTATTTTTTTTAAGGTAAAACGAAAATAACACGAAAAATCANTGAATAATATTTATCGCCGTTGAATAATAATAACTTATCCATTAAACGATGCACTTATTGATATTATAAAGTCCCGATGTCGTCCTAATCTTTCATACGACATATATGCATGGATGTGTACAGCATGTTTAATACAAAGATATATACAGTAATCCCTCACCTATCGCGGTTAGTACGTTCGAGAGCCTCCCGCGATAGGTGAAACTGCGCGAAGTAAAAACCACATATTTATTCAATTATTTGAATATATTGAAACGTATTTTAAACTATTATAAATCATTCACACACTCTTATTCACCTTATTAACCTTTCCCACAATCATTTGACCTATTATTTTTTTTTTGAACTTTCAGCGCTTAATCATACTAGTACTGTACGGCACGGCATCTATCATGAAATAAAATACATACACTATAACATTAAAATACATACAAAACAATATTATATAAAATCCAATGCGATGTAGTGAATCCGCGTTAAGTGAACCGCGATATAGCGAGGGACGACTGTATATACATATTTATAGGGAAATTGATGCTTGTAAGCAGCATCGTAATAGAGATGGATTTGGAATGCTTGTAAGCCAGCATTGTAATATTGACTTGGTGATTTTTATGTTTGTTTGTTAGTTTGTAGCATCAAGTTTGTGTTGATGATACGAGCCTGTGAATAGAATTGAAGTGTACGTACATACAAAAACGTGTATTGATTTATACAAAGAGACACCATTTAACCGAAGTATTACGTTCGTTTTTACGCGATCTTCCGAGTATTGGACAAGGATTGCGGAGTTCCTCCTTGTAATCAGGAGTGTATTTGTAGTGGTCACTTCGACAGAGTACAATATAGACTAACAATAAACTCTACCAAAACTGTAACCGCTCCATATTAATTGAACCCTTTGGTAAACTGGTAATTAAGAGTTCATGTACAGTACTTTGATGTAAGAATGTAAATTGAATTAATCCTTTCCAGATCATATTGGACAGCTCGGTCTAATACACGTGTAACACTTTCCCATTAAGTTTTAAGTTCCTTTTTCGGTTCTGTCGAGACCACCACGATCTTCGTCTCAGGCTTTCCCCACTGGTGTAGCGCAATTCTATCCCCTATATTGGATACTGATTTTAGTGGCGAAATGATTGGGTATTTTTTTTAAGGTAAAACGAAAATAACACGAAAAATCACAAACAAACAAACAGTTGAAAAAATAAACAAAACGGAATTCGCGAGATGATCACTTAACGAAGTCACGGGAGTAATGACTCACGCATGCACCAGTCTGTAGATAGATATATTTAGGCTTCTTTGTTCTGATTTTTCGTTTTCGTTTGGACGGCCGTGTTCGTATGGTTCGACGCATTTTTGTCCTAATTCAAGCTGAATTTTTTTTTTTTAATTCTTGGGTCGAGATTGAAGTTTGATGAGTGCCTGCATATTATAACAGTATTGAAATTGTTTACTTCCCTTAAAATGTGCTTAGTACGGTATGGCGTTTCAATTTCTTCTCTTCGCGTATAAATGTGTGGGCCTGCAATATGGTGAATAAAATATACTACATGCGTCACTAGTTCTCAATAATAATCGTAAGTAATTTACATACAGTGTAAAGCGATCCGAAGTGTTTGTTGTGTGAACTCGTAACGTACTTCAGTGAAGCCATGCCTTAGTATTGTATGTTACCACATTCTCTTGCAGGTTTATTCATTCGATTCACGCTACAGTGCATGTAGTGTTTCGGGCGCTACAAGCATACATCCCTACTCAGTGGTTATGGCGCGGCGCTCCATGCGTCAAGTAATCCATATAGACCTGGTGTTAGGTCGTAATTAGGTTAATCGCACATTTGAAGCGATGCGCGATAGAATTGCGTGGGAGGCAGCTATAACCTAGATTACTGTGAATAGGTTTAAAAAAATAATGTGAATGATATTCAGTCCTAGGCTAGTACAATACTGCATAGACTGGTAAAGTACATAATTCTGAGAAACGCAAGTTAAAATCAACCGTAACGTAAATATCCTATTACGACAACCCAACGTAACTTAAGCTTATACCACAGGCTCCATATATAGAGGGACGATGCTTAGACGTAATGAGTACATATTTACCTCTGACGTCATTAAAACACGTGATTAGGTCATCCGTGTGTGACTTGCAACGTAAAGATACGCTTCGTTGGCTACGCCATAGTAAAAGATGATGCAATACACTTGGTTTTGTTTACTTTTAACAATGTGTCATGGAGACAGTCACGTAATCGGAAACCTATATATCTGTAATTATTGTATGGACGGGCATGGGAACACATAGGGAAAAATCAAGGTGATATATGGTGGAGTACTGAAGTAAAGTACCGTCGTAGACAGGAGACAGAATTCTACTGGCGTGCGGAAGTCGGTTATCGTTTTACCAAAAAATAACCGTGAATATCAATAGATTTATTGTCTCCAATCAGTTGTACCTTTTATTGGACGGGAATTTTCGACTTATTATGTAAAATGACAGGCAGCAGAAGCAGGCTATGACTGAGTATTCAAAATAGCCTATTACTTCTGTTATAAATTCACCGCTAACGGCTATGACAGATGTTGGGACAGTATAGATCAAAGTTAGTATTCAAGTATATGCCAGATCAACGTTTGGAAACTAAATAATAGGAGAATTCATATAGTTGAATGAATACACCATGATTTATCACGGAATGATGGATGAGTAATAAACAATGCTGTGTATAAATTTAAGTAGAAATTTCATTTTCAGGCTATTTTGGAGAGATTCCATCTAAATTCAATGTTTCAGGCTTTCAGTAGGTATAAATTTAGAAGTTATAATAGGTGGCTCATAACTCAGCTCATACTTGTAACAGATATCAAGTGAAAAAATACAAAAACACATTTCGAAAAAAGGCAAGGACAGGATATCATGAGTTTATCAAGGTATAATTGTGTTTGGTATTCTAGGAGTGTAGTAACCCACCAAAACCTGGACTCATTTTCCTTACTGTTGAATAAGGTAATTGTATTGGAATTAGGTAATTGTCATTACTTTATCTAGTACTCTCATTATTAATTTGCCGTGACTGACTGTCTAGTGCGGTCCCTCTGGGGACCTGGTTAAGTCTGGCAAGGTTAGCTCATCGCAACTGATATTGAAACTATTCGTGTCTACTATTCCATTCCCCATAGTCTGGTTTTCTATTATGATTTTTTACATAATCAGGAATTTTTTGTTTTAGAAAATAAAAGAATATAGTAGACACGATGTCACACATACATGAATAAATGAATTTTTTACCAAGCTCGGTTCGTGAGATCAAGATATTTTTTTATGCCGAAGATGATGCAAGCAAAAACCTGCCGTTGCAAGAACTATGTATGGGACAGATATTAAACCTACTTATTGGATATTATCAAAAGATTTTAATCATGAAGTCATGGTTATCGAATCTTTTTCCGTCGTATCAAATGACTCCCACCACAACAGCTTTTTCCCCAACGGGATACACAACAAATTATTGCAACTCAAAGCCATCGAAGCCAGTAGAAATTAACGTCGACCATCCAAGAATGTGCTCCAACCTTTACGACACCTACTTTACGAGCACGGCTAGCGACCCTTACTCGACTAGGACTGGCGCGGGCACCTGCGTAATATCCTTTCGCTGCTTTCAAGGATTCGGAAATATCCCGCCCAGGTTTCGGGCTAACAACGGATTAGAATATAGTTGCAAGTTATCTCCTCTAGTACAACAAACTATGCAAAGAAAACCAAACTCAGATTGTGAAATGAAAAGTTTTCACAAATGTACAAACTGTTCCGAGCATGCGCACGAGACTCTCGACGATATAACGCGTAGTAAGTTTAATATGTCCCATTCTGCGCCCAGTGCGTTGTGCAGCATGGGTCTTTATAAGGGCGCGGTTTGCGGGCTTATGAAGCAACTTTCATTAATTGGAAATAAAACGTCTGGACTGGCCATGAACGCTGCTGCAGCAGGAATTTCGAAAACAGATATTAAAGAAATGAATAAATGTGATGCTGTAGAAAATGGAACTAGAGCTGTACCTCCTACAAAAAGTAATAACTTAAAGCCACACATACCTTGCAAAAACCCATATATATCTTACATTTTGGGATGCGATAATAGCGATACCGAGGAAGGAGATGATGACACCTGGGACGACAGCGATGAAGGAGAAAATTCCATGACCTACAACACATGGAGTAGCGAGGACTGTGAACAGGCGGCGTCATTTCCGAATCATATCTGGGATGAGTTTGGAAATGGGTTGCCGTATCCATTCTTCAGCATGAACAGTTTGGAGGAACCTTGCGAGACAAAATTTGTCGACGTGGCCTCCGACTCGGTCCTGGAGGAGTGCAGGATCGACAGTTGTCATCCAGAATCTGACTTTCCCACCCGAGTGTCGGATTCTCCGGATTACTGGAGCGAAGATGAAGAAGATTGTCAAAAAGGTGAATCGAAACCACAATGCTTCAATCCGCTTATAAATTATATATTGGGATGGCCGGATTCTGATGTGGATTTGACTGACGATCGAGCGGAAAAGAACCTCCTCGAACCTAAAGATGAGGATGGTTCACTGCAAACAAAGGAAAACGAGAATCTCTGGAATGAATTTGTGAAGTCTGATGATGATTATTCTTTGTTTTATGGTTCCAGACATCAGAGTTCTGTAAAAGAAAATGAATTTTTAAAGAGCAGAGCAAAGGAATCTTCAAATTGCAAGGTGAGAAAGAGATCATGTCCTTCGAGGTCTCGACTGCATTAAGTGTTCGCCATTCGATTGAAGCGTTTTTGGGGCTTATAATATATAGTAGCTCATTTTTTTGGAGTTTGGGTTATGTCTTTTTAAATTTTTAGTTATTTAGAATTATGATTCCAACCATAACTCCTAACAATGAGGTGGACCGCATACTAAAGCACCAGCACGTATCAAATATGCAAACCATTCACTGTGATTGAAAATTAATTAACTGTTTTTGATTTCTAGCGAGTGCGGTTCGATGATAAACCCATTGTTCACATCATGGCCGTTTGGCCGTTCGCTTACCGTCAGTCAAGAAGAGGAGAGTGGGAATGCCACGCCAGAGACAGAGAGAGATTTCGATGCAGGATTAAGGAGGTCGAGAGTGCAATAGATTGGTGTTTGCAACCCTGCCATAGAGACTCAAAAATAGAGTACATTACCAATGCAAACTAATTTATTAAGTTGTAATTTGTCTCACCGTGTCACCTAAACATTTCTCAAGTGAAAATTATTTAGCTTGTTTGTTCATTCGTTTTACTTCCTTTGTTGTTCCGATAGCATTCGATTTTCCTTTAACTTTAACTTCCAATTATTGCAAATACCAACTTTTATAACTCTTAATTTGTCAATTCTGTTTTAATCAAAACAACTGGAATATAACCATGATAGATTAGAATTTTAGTGTCACGTAACAATGAGAAATTACTTGGAAAATACAAGTGGTTTTTAACAGCTTTACATCCAATTTTGTAACCGTTTTAATACCTGTGCCCTGCAGCACTGAACAGTCGTAATGACTAATTGACCAAGTCGAGAATACTGAGAACTAAACAAGTAGAAAATCAGGAAGTTGACCTCCGATATCAAACGTATGTTTATGCAATATTTTTATCTTCTCTGTGTACCTAGAATTAAACGTCTATTATTATTACAGTACTGTGATGCATGCTTGTTACATCTGATTCTTGCTGAAGTGTTCTTTATTGTGCACTTGAATCTTAGTTGAATCCAGTCTTTGAGCAGAAAGTAGACCTGCCACCTACAAAACTAAACCTTATACGCTGATAAACGAATTAAAGTTCTGTAAAATATAAATGGTCCAAAATAAAACCAATTCAAAAGTATGCTGCTTCTGGATTTTTGGAAATCTGGCAAATATATGAAATCACCAACAGGACCAGCAATGTATTATTAGTCCTGCTATATACTCATATGATCTCAGCAAAACAAATTCAGTCTGCTGTCCATTGGTGAGTAAAAACCGTGGGTCGAAGTTGATTTATCACCTTGTTAATACAGTAGAAGACGCTTAATATGGACCGGACCGGTCATAATATCCGAATGGTCACTAAAACCAAAGCTGCCATGAACAAACCTAGATCCGACACAGTTAGCCAAAAAATGACTAAAAAAACATCACATTTTACATACATTTAATCCAAGTAACATTGATTAGTTTTGAGTAGAAAAACTTGAAATGTTATAAGTTATGTATGTTAGGCAAAATTTGGGACCGTACCTAAATGGTCATAAAGGCAGCTGGTCATATTATGCGGCTTATACTGTATATATGGCATCAAAGGACATGTTTCTGTTATGTGTACTGCGGTAGAATGTTACTTTACTGTTTATGGTGTTTGTAAATCCGTCAGTGAATTTCCCCCTTTTAGTCCTGGAAATCAAGGCTCAACTGTCTTACTGTACATACTGTTGGGCAATTATGTATATGCTGATTTATTACTTGGTGTAGTGCATGGCTTATAGTGAATACTCTTAATTCGTTACGCATACTAATTCCATTCTAATTAAATTCCCTTGAAGGTATAAAAATACAGTAGAAAAACAGTTACCATACAATTCACCATCCTTGAGATTAAAATCCATACCACTTCAGAACACTAGAATAAATTAAACATTTGGGAATGATCAATTTACGGCAATAGTACCCCGTGGTTTCATCCAACTAAGTATCTGAGTATTTTTTTACTGTCAACCATATGAATATCACTTCTCTAGTTAGAGATGCTCCACATTAGTCTCGTAAAATACATGTAACAAAGGCTATCATATATCAAGACTTTTAGAAACCCCATGATTTTGCTTGCCTTTACTTGTTGAATGTATTAGATCAAGTAATAAATAATAATTGTACTAGGGTTATGTTGGAACACAGCTGTAAAACTAACAATTCCAGAAAAAGATTCAAAATTCTGAGTCCAGAATTTGTTTTTGAGAATACCCAAAGATGGTTACTATGTAGCCTTTAATTCTAGATCGTAAGAACATACGATATTAACTTTTCACCTGTACTGTATTGTACACACTCACAACCCTTAACATAACAGATATTGTACTGGTGTGAAAATGTTAAAATGCTGATCGCTGTTTTGGGGACAGGACCCTTGCAAGTAAGTTGCGGGCTTACTTTATGGAACAGCATATAAACTGCTGACCATTATTTATTGAGGACAAAGATGAAATCTCTGTCTATATATATATGTAATAGAATATGCACATCTATCAACATCAGTCAAAAAAAGGATATATTGATATATGAGTCGTCAAACAATTACTTATTATCAAGGAATTTCTTCTCTTTTATTGCTATACCTTTTTGGGTTTTAAGATATTGTCCAGATTGTGACACAAACATGAGTTTTTTTCTTTCATTCTATTCCTTTGAATACATTTTATCATCAAGGCAGATGACTAAACATTTCACAGGATTTCTTCTGTTAGTTGATGATCTCAATGCTATGATCAAGTTTCTTTTAGTTCAGGAAAGCAGTGTAGTATTTAAGTGGTTGCCAAGTAATAGTGGAAGGAATGCAATCCACCATTCCCTACTTAGATCATGTGAATGGAATACAGTATAGTATACATCTTGAAATCCGGAAGGAACAGAAAACTTTCCCCGACGCTATTTTAATAGTTAATTTTTAACAACTGTCTTTACAAGCCTGCTCTGGGAGTGAAAATAATTAGTTACATATTTAGATGCCTTGATTCCAGAAAAACAGATGTATTTGTGAAAAGGCGAATTGACTCGAGCGAGTATAATGGATGTACATATTTTATTTCAACCATCATTTAAAATGTGGAAGCCTTTCCTAGTTTAGCAGTCAAGTGGTACCTCATACTTTGTTGCGGGAGTAATTGAAATTGAAAATTTGTCAACACCAACATGAATTTCACCAACGATATTGAGCTTACTGGTGCCAAATGGGCCGGAAAGAAGAACTTGGGCTGACCCCGTTCAGGCAAATCAAAGTCAAATACATGTATTTCAATAGGGATTTTGCCATCAACCATCAGGACTTTCTAATAGCAATAATTTAATTGGACCATGAACAATTCAAAGTACGAATGGCCTACGCCCTACAGGAACGAATTTAAGTATGCAAAACCACTGTAATATACATACCTGACAATATACTGGCCTCAGTAAATTCTTATGAATAGAATGTAAATTTCATCGATAGCAATAGCTATCTTATAGCTAAATTATTCAAATTTATTCCAGATAAATTAAACTTTTACTCATTTTTCCTAAACAATATCTATTTTATCAGTAACTTTCAGTATTTTCAGAATTGCAGTATCAGCACAAGAACTTAGCAGAATTGAAATAAACAGGAATGTAAATAGTTATTGCTTTGAATAAAGTTGTAACATAGAAACAGAAGTATTCAGAAACAATAAATGTATAAATTGAAAGATTTGAAATATACAGTGGTGCCTCGTACTTCGCACAACCCTAACTCAAACATAGTTGAATACATGCATTTTAAATAGGAATTTTGCCAGGGCAATCAAACGAGTTCAAGCTAACCTATATTTAGGGCATTTTTTGTGTTATTTTAACCTTAAATTATGTGTATTTACTGTTTAAGTTTAGTAAAATGAGTTTGGATTAGGGTCTGGGAACGGATTGATTCACCTAAAACAATTAAAGTTCTAACGGCCTCCTGGAACGGATTAAGTACGGAGTACGAGGCACCACTGCAGTTAAAGACTTTACCTTTTACTATGATGACGAAAGATCACAGGTCGCCAATGGCATCGCATATTCCATGCGCAAGAGATATCAGCTTGAATGGTTCGTGTTTTGTAATCTCCAGAGCATGTGGAATTGAATCAGTGATCCAGAAATTGTCCAGTAACTTTTCAGAACCTTCAAAAACAAAAAAGGGATTAGAACATACTTCACAGCAGGGATCTGCAACCTACAGCAAGCGTCTGGTAATCTTACAGCCCGCAGTATCAGAAAAACATTCGCTATAATAGCTAGTAATTATAATAATTATTACACTATACCTTGAATATTCTTTCCATTACTATTTACAGTATAAGAGATATACCGCACCATTATGCCGTACCCAATTTGTAATTTCATCTCTATGCATTTCACTGATGTTACAAATGCATTCATTCACCATTATTGAGATGTCATCTCAAATAAACAAAATACATAGTTCCATGCTTTACTATTACCGTCATTTATTAGTTATAGAATGTAATACTGTAATCCTCCGAATGTAATACGCATTCTTTTGCTCTATTAATTATTCAAATTCGGAGTGCGCATTATACATAGCTGAAATTTTAGATACGTGTCGACACAGCATGATGCCCAAGGCTAGTAAAATGACTTAATATAGCCACAAGACATTACAGGACCCAAACAGTGGTTAGAATAGCCTTTAAACGAAGCGGTAATCAACCTTAGCGGTCTCAAATGTGTATTCGCAGTTTGTATTTTGCTTTTTACTCTCAGCGTCGAATCGAAATGATTTGTTTCATTATATGGGCAATTGATACTACAAAACGCTAACGTTAAATACAAAACCAAGCTTTTATCTGGAAGAAATTGTATTTGCAAAAATAACAAAGCCTTCTAGTTACAACATATGAAAATTGACAAATTTTCTGGGATATTTGAATATCCTGGGATATCTGAAATGCAGTGCAGTGCAGTGCTACAAAAATAATTCCTCTACTTCACAAAAATAAAATACCTTCTCCGGTAACAAATTTTCTCCACGAGTCTTTAGGAAACACCGCATGTGTCACGTACACGCTGACTTTGGCGGCTTTAGCTTTTTTAAGACATTCGACACATTTCAAAACAGTTCCTCCGGTCATTATTAGATCATCGATGATTATGACATGGCGATTTTCAGCCGTTCCATCAACTATCGTCACTTCTCTGCATATGAACATGTTAAAATGGTGAAGAAAAATATGAGAGCTTTCTTCAGTTGCATAGGTAGATGATCTTATAGCAACGGATGGTCATGCATCGATTTTGATACAATAATAACCAAAAGTTCTCTAATCTAAAATTATAAAAAAAGCTGACAATATCTATTTCTTTACTGTGAGCCAAATCTCGGAAAGGTAAGAGTACAAAATATGATCAGATCTGGAAGCAAATTGGCATACAAATTATACAATAAATACATCAAACCGAACAAAGTAAAATTAAATTCTGTAATGTTTTTAGTGCAATACCAAATATAAATTTGGAAAAACAAGAAAATAAAGTAGTTATTCGCGTAACAAGTCCACAAATATAATGTAACACCACCTTTGAACTTTATTCTAACTCTAGTCTGCATTCAGATAACAGGAAATATTTAGTTATTATAAAACATCATCAGTTATTAAATGAACATTTTTGATTCGAAAACATACCTCTCTTCATCCTGCCTCCGCTTGATGCATCTAATAATAGGGAAATCTTCAAAGTGAGAACAAAATCGTTTATGTGCTCCTTCATCAGGAAAGGCAACGGCAATCTCTCCACAGAGACTGCTCAGCTCGCGACGAAACAGAGGAATCGCAGAGAGAAGTCTTGGAATGACGTGGTCGGAAAAATAGAAACGCTCCTGTGATTAGTTTTGATAGAATTCAAGTTAAATTCAGTGCAAAGAATCGAATCTGCTTTAGACAATCCTGGTCTAGTTAACAATTCTGGCAGACCCTGTCTGTCTGCTACATTGTGGCATTGTTGTGCTACTGTTCTAAGCATAATCTTCTATATCAATTTAGATAGTACTATCTTTAAATATTTCTTACCGAGAACCAATTATGAAGTGAAGGGCGAAGGAAGTTATATCTTTGAATTGATTGACAACATTTATTAATTTATCAATGATTGGTGTCCAATGATCGAAAAAGTTTAATGATCCCTGGTTTGAAACTACCACAGAAACGATGGAATTTGGTATCAAACCCATTAAAAAAGGCAGCATAACATGGTTACAACGCAATGTGGTGACTATGAGAGATGGGAAGGGAAAGAGATAAAAAAAATGAAAACTTGTAATATGTACACTATGCTTATAACAATAAAGAGACTTCTGTATTGCCAAACCTGCAGAGCATGTATATCAAAAATCAAAAGTTTTGTCGGTCCCATGGCAGTTAAAGGAGTGGCAGAAAGAAGCCGTGCCATGGTACTGGCAGTAGCTACTTGACCTTCCATGTCCACTCTCTCCATCGTGCCCGTCGGAAAATAGGCGAGAATGAAAGAGAGAGACCTACGAAGAAAAATCATTATTTGAACTTCAATTTAAAAATCTTGAAACATTTAACAGTAAAATATAATGGATAGAACCTGATTGAACTCCTAGCGAGAGCATAAAGGACCGACAGCTGCTCGAATATAACAGCGGGTGTGTGAAAACTTCCAAGAAAAACTATATTTTTGCCAGTACATTCTGCAATGTTCTGAAAAATATTCAAGTTTTCTAAATACAGTAATTGGTCAAAGTGATTATGACCATTCACCTTCCGTCAACGACTGTATTCTGTCCACTATTTTAAGTGGTGCTTGCAATAAATCACATATTGTTCGTTTACCAGTAAACTAGTCCCTCGTTGTATGCGTGGGATGCTTTCCAAAATAACTTTGCATAGTGTGAATACTTATTTCAACGACAATTGAACGAGATGAAATGTGGGATGTGTTTCAATAATAACTTACAATCATAATTGATCCACTATTTCATGCTGAAAAGACATAAATACATAACCAAATAGTGCTTTATTGACAGCGAAGAACCAGACAAAGTACGTTTAGGAGACATGGTGGATGACAGTCACAAAATATGTGCAATAACTACAAAACAATGAACAACAAGTAATAAATAACAGAGATACAACTATCAGTAAACCGCCACACTAGCCGATGACAACATGAGCGGGGACTGCTGGATGACTGTCGGGAACATGCTGCGCTGTTCTGTTCCCAGACAATGCCACACAACGTCCTCGCAGCATCTTGCAAATAGCTCGCGCACAACTGCCAAATTTTCTCGCATTTTCAGCTCATCGAACAATATTTGATAGTTTTAAAACGCAGCTGAAAACACTACAATACAAACCCTCCTTACAAAAAATGAAATGTTCGAATTTCTCACCTCAATAAACAGATTTGGATATCCATCTTCAAACAATCTCCACTCTGTATCATTTTTGAATTTGAAGACTTTTAGAAAAAGATGAAAAAAATTATGCAAAGGTCTAACAAGCACATTAAGTCAACAAAGCGAGTGCAGATTTAACTCTCCAAGATATTTGGATCAACACAAAATTCTAATTCCCATAAGTTTATTGGTCTTGAAACAATGTGGCAATTTCCCAATAGATGTATAAAAAATTTGACACGGAGTTCTAGATGCATCCCAAAAAAATGCATGAACAAAGGAATGGGCTTAGGCTTTCTCAGCCTCAGCCAGTATGATTATCATTAAAAACACCTATTAGGTGATTTTCTGTTATAGGCTTACATGGGAAATGTTCGGTCGATATGCTGGTAGCTCATAAAATATCAGTCATAAACCTGTGTAATCAAAGAAAAATGAATGTACCATTGCCAGCACTATTATAGGGAGTAGAACTATATGCAACCAATGATAGTAATAATTTGAACCAAAAGTAGGGAGATATGTGATACAATAATATCGCTTCCTAAACATGATATTTAATGGTTTGGGAAATGTTACTGTTTTAGAAAGTGATACTAGGGCATCACATATCTACATTAATCATACGTCAGTATATGATCATCCGTTATCGTGGTATTTTCCGCTACTATTGGTTCCAATTATAACCATGATTGGTTGTCTATAAAATTCTACTCTCTATACTATAACACATAGCCATATACGGGTACTCCTGGTTTGGGTTAGTAATAAGGTTCAAATTTTCTATCCCATATGCGTTACCAACAACAATGCAAGAGTTAATTCCAAGGACCAGTTTCATTTACCAGTGTAGCCCTGTAGCTACCAAATCATGTCTTTTATCTGTAATGGTGGTGAACATGACGTGTCAATTCGAGTAAACTACTGTACAGCGTAGAGATTATAGTATTGGTGACATAATGATGGGAAATATGGTCGTAACAAAGATATACCGTTTGTCTTATTCCTTGACTGCATTAAAGACGTGACTTTTCTAGCAAGTTCAACCATTGAAGGGTGACAAATCAGTATTGTCTTAAGATTGGTGTTTTCTTGTGTCATTTTAATGTTAAATTGCCGCCAAAGGTTGAAAATATAGTAACGAGAACTTCCTTTCCAAGTAGGGAGATCCCCGTGGTTTTAAAATACTATGTCAAGAAAGTCGCTGTTCGTGGTTCAATGCATCCCAACACCAAGTAGCTTCTTTAGTTCAGCAATAAAAAGCCTTCAGACCAAAAACTCCTAAATCATGTGTACCTACTGTGTAAAAAACGTTTTACCTCCACATGACGCACACAAGGAACCTCTGTACTAAGTGTACTTGCGAGCTTTTATTTGATGACATGATTTTTGACAGCATGAACGCCCGCACATGTGACACTTCAGTTTTAATTTGTCCCCACAGTAGGTGAAGACTTTAAGTCGTGTCACCAAGGCACAATAGACAAGACAATAACTTAGATTATTCCACCTTGTGTAACCGACTAAGCATGTGATATTAACATGACGTAAATGAAAAAAATCAGATTATTTATGTGTGACGTATTCAACGAGAAAATGTAGGGTTAAAAGTCACAACCTTTGACACTGAACGACATGGTTTTCTAGTATTCATGTAGATGTAAAATTTCAAACAAAATCTGAGAGACAGTACTGCCAAAATATGGGAATACTATTTAACTTTCTTGCGAAGAATTCATCGCAATGGAGTCGACATTGCGTCATCGTAAGGAACATGTCGAATGCCGGAGTTGAGGCCGAACAAACAAATAATAAGACGTCAACAAATAAGCAAGTACTTGCTCGGTTACGAAAAAAGACCGGATTTCCCATTGTTAAATGCAAACAAGCCTTAATAAAAAGCAATTACAACTTCAAAGCGGTAAGGATAACATTTGGGGAGATAGTTATCCATAGTACAAGCATCTAGTATGAGGTTCTGTCATTCTTTATGAAAAACACACTGGATCCAATAAAAAATCGGTACTTTCCGTTTATACGTTACCGTGGCGACATGCACACGCAAAATCAAAAATAAGTGTTTTACTGTCTAAGCATAGATTTATGTTCTGACGTCACACATATTGGTGATTTGTGATTGTAATATATTATAACTAACCCTTGAACCCCAAACTCAAACGAACTTGTATATTGGGGAATGTAACCCACCATACTGCATACTGGAAAGTACCTAAAAATCGAATGATCCAACTGTCATTGAATTTTAAAGGCTTTTGATGCCCTCAATGCGTCCGCATTGCAAGAGGGCTGGGACAGAATGAACAGACTCAGTGGCAGGGCTGTGAGACAGGGCCTTGTCACGACCATAAAGAAGGATAACATCGGAGGTCTCGTCGAGGTATACGAGACATATGAACAAAACTACACAATTTTTCCAATACTCACAACAACTATTTCCTCAGGTCAATTGTGAGAGCGACTTTGTTGCAAAAACTTCCGAGTTCCAGGGATTGGTTAGCCATGTGGCGAGGACAGTTCTCCATCATTTTTCCAGCACCGATTTTGGAATTGTAAAAAAGACAACTATTTTTTAATATAACACATCACTTTAATGGTTTTGCACTCGTTCAGGTCCATTTGTCGAAAGAGGACATGATGAAGCTTGACGTTCCGGAAAAAGATTGCTTATTGCAAGATTTGCTTGCAAAGACGATAGGTAATTTTTTGCTCTTGACAAGTATATGGGTTTTGACTTCATTCTGTGTCAAGATGGATTCGATCACCATGAATTAAAAGGGCTGCACTTTGTGTTAGTAATTCAAGGTGCTGGATACCTAGGGTTGCCATATAAAATTTATCTGAAGTCAAGGATTCCAGCTTTCATCAGAAAAAACATGAAAATAATTATGTGAGAGGCAAATTGAAAACTGTATAGCAACACCAACTATAATAACGTATTATATAACGGAATTTATGCAGTTACCAACATTTTTTTACGGTTCGCCTCTACTATCTTGTTCACAAAACCCTATGATGAAATCATGATACGATATATATTTATTATTGTTGATCAAACACGCAAAATTATTAACACTTCAAAGTTAAATAGCACCGAAGGGCATATCATATCAGGATGTCTACAGGAAAGTCCTATTTAGTGAATGTTCAGATATGGCAACCCTAAGCATACCTCCTTAGATGTCCATATTAAAATTTGATATTACACAATGAAATTTGGAACGAAATGCCATTGATACCAAAAGTGTTTTTAATTAAGGTCAACTAAAGGAAAGTATCACGTTGACGAGAGGCGTCGTGATGTCCGCCGATCCCAAAACTAACCAGATAATCGGAGTGTACACGCATCCCGATATAGGTAGTCCGCGTAAAGGTGGACAATTGCCTGAAATGGGGAGGTATGGGGCAATGGTAGCGCTTACGTCAACGGCAATAGGTAATGGTAAGGAGTTTTAATGCATGGACAGTGAATATACGAGATAAAATACATTCTGATCACCAATGTTTTCAGAGTCACCCGGACTAAAATGGTTTACGGCAAAGGGCCGTGACTTAGCTCAGCATATAGTCGGCATGAACCCAGTCACAATTGGACAGTTACCAGGTTTGTATGCTCACTTACTATCCAGTTATTTTTTTATATTATGTTAGCATAAAAAAATTCCTGAAGGTTGAGAAAAATCAAATTTTTACAGAGAAC
Source organism: Halocynthia roretzi (assembly GCA_013436055.1). Lineage (NCBI taxonomy): Eukaryota > Metazoa > Chordata > Ascidiacea > Stolidobranchia > Pyuridae > Halocynthia > Halocynthia roretzi. The sequence continues at coordinate 193,695 of QRAM01000150.1, read as the reverse complement.
ATACCTGATGCAAGTGGAGAATCTCAGGAAAAAATTGAAGTGGAAACTGACAAGCTAGAGCAAGAGGTGCAAGATTCCGTGCACGTCGACGATCGAGAAGACGATCCGAGGTCTTCGGAAATCGATCAGGCGGAAGAACTTGTGCAGCAGCGGTTTTTGCTCGATGCTGACATCGTTGTACAAAGTTGGCTGGACATAAATCGGTTTGTTGTCAATGATTTTGTGAGATACGAAGTCGGCGAAACTCTAGACGAAGAAGAATCATAGTTTACTCTGTACTTGGATTACGTAATATATTAAAATAAATTTCTCAATGTTCCCGTTTTGTCGCTTTGCACACATATACTTACTAGTGACCAAGTATGGAAAGGAAATAGAAAATCAAATCAGGTAGACAAGGTGATATCACAGATCTCCGTTGTATCCACAGGATGCGCTCCAAGATAACTTAGCCTAGTGTGAATACTTATTTCAACAGAGAAAATATGGGGTGCGTTCTGACAACAACCTACAATCATAAATTAGCCACCATTTCATACCAAAAAGACACAAATACATTACCGTAAGGCAATACAAATATCATAATCCTAGTATTCAACATAGTAAGTATAAAAAAAAGCATAATAATGAATGTAATCACCAAGAGTGGCAGGTATGTATGCTGCAGGGGCGAGTGGATGGGCAGGGTTAAATGGATGAGGTTTAGGGTCGTCAGGGTCATCAGACATAGCAAGAGGTGAATGCGGACTAATAGAACTCTCAGGAAGGTGAGTTGAACTTCCTGAACTGTCTCAGTCTCAACCATGTAACGCTCTTGCAGCATCACGCACAACCTTACAGAACTGCGACTTTTTCTCGCACGTCTGGGTTCGCATATAACGAGCGACTAGTGCACTGGCATACACGCACAAAGCTTCTAAATACAGAAACGTTTTTAATATGTCTGTATGTATGTATCTCCCAAATTACCTTTTTTCTACCTTCTCTCGAAGTAGGAGAGATTCTATTCTTTCCGATTGTACTCTATCAAGACCTTGCAAATGCGGAAAAGCAAGGTGAACAGTTCAGTCGTCTTATTACGAAACAACTACAATCAATATATACAAGATCAGCACATCTCCAGCTTCAGAAATAAAATGGGCTAAATCAAAAGTTACACAAATATTTTTGCTGCGATATTAACACATTAAAGACTCGAGAGTTGCGACAATAGCATCTAATTACCAGAAAAATATCGTGGAAGAACTTGTTGTTGTAGTGACCACCAACTCTCCGCGCCGCCAGCCTCATTCGCATGAAGACACCAGCAGTTTCTACTCCGCCTCAAATTCTCTCTGCTTTGCTCGACATCATTCTAATAACAACAGTAGCGCACCTTACTCCGCCTCCAAATCTACTTCTAATAAACATACCACTATATTGTGAATAACAAAGAAATGAGTATGATAAGGGAACATTTATATTCTAAACCATAAGGTGCCTATGGATTGAAAAATAATAATACTGGAACTTGATAGCCTGCCGTGGTAAGATAAAAAGAATGAGTAAGAGCAAAACAAAGAATTGTACTGTAATTCCAAAAATCTGGTAGTCTGTTTTATAATACTATTTTTCTCACTGTTATACATTGTATTGTCACCTGTGTTTTCCCTGTTGCTTCAATGCAACTGACTTTTCCGTTACTGTACAGTATTATATTATTATATCTTTTTATTAAATGGCATATTTACAATGTCGACAGGTAGTCTACAAACGGCGATTCTTTTGTTCCCTATTCCACAGAAACGCATGTGAAATAAATTCCTATACGGAGAGATTGTTTTGTTTTAGCATTGTGTGTCGCAATTGTTGTCAGGTAATAAGATACACTGATGTCTTAACATCACACATATGTTATGTGATAGTGAAACAAAGATCGAGCTTTAATCAGATGCATTCAACCTCAACCAGGAAATGGTCACTGCGCAAGATAGAAGATATTAGAATCAGGATGTTAGAACGTGGAACTCGGAAACCATTACAAGAGTAATAGATTACTGATGCCCTGACTCAAGATTTGTTCATAACTACGGAAAGAAAATAGCAACGAACGAATTATACGAAGGAGAAATTTCTCTTTTGGTCGTGTGTTTTCAGTTACTGACATTTCGAAGTCAGGTTTAGTTAGGGTGACTGTATTCGCCATCAGCCTTAATAGAATCGGACCCTGGCTACAAGTATGAGCAAGACTCTATCATGTTGACTATATACTTACTTAGCCTTCTAGTCATGGTGATATGTATGGTCTCGTGACGCGGGCAACATCTTTACATCCACAATTAGATCATGTCTAACAGTTACCACTCTTTGCTAGAACAAACCATATGAATTTCCTGGTAATGAACAATTCCTAAACTTTGGTTTAAAATTAGACAGTCATGAATTCCATACCGATATTGTAGACAGAATAAAGTACAGGAGCATGCCAGTAAATAGGTTACTCATTGGAACAGTTACATCATCTACGCTAAGTTTGCAATATTCGAGACAGGTCATTAGCGATGTTGCACTATAAATATCAGTGTATTACATGGTATCATTTGAAGGATATTGATTTTTCTTTCAAGATATCATTAGTCTGAGGTATGGCAAATTACAAATTAATATTAGTGAACTTAGTTCTGCTTTTATCATGTTTAACGAGTGTGCTTGCAACGGATACCACACTTGTATCGGGAGCAACAGGAACGAGCGTTGTCCTGGCATGCGTCGCTAAAATAGACAACTCAGGCAGGAAATGATTATTTATTAAACTGCTGAGTTCTGTAAATTCGAAGACACTTATTTATGATTTTATCTTCATCAAAGGTATTTTCACGGAGGATTACAGGTTCCTAAGGTACCTAGCATATGCTGAAAGCACAGACGGAACGACTTTAGACACTGGTGCTGTGGGTGGGATTTGGAAGGTAAAGTCTTCGAAATATTTGTCGATCTCAATGTTCAACAGAAGCAAGATATCCAAAAACGTTTTTTACTATTTCATACCGTTCTATACTGATTGCAGGTCACAGAAGACAACTTCAACAGCATATCAGCGAAGACCCGCGACGTCTCCTCATTCTATCCCGCGATCCAGGCTAACTTCTCTATCGACTGGGAAACTGTGGTCTTTTCAGAGCTATCGAAGCCGTTGTACTCGGCAATTACGATGAGACTCCATCTCTCATATTTAGAATCATTTTTATCACAATCTCTCCAGAATTCTGTCGTTATTCAGGTAAGATAACAAAGACTGGAAACGCGAGTAAACACGTGTGGAAGCCGTTTACAAAATACAAGTTTTTCTTCGCTTTACTTTCCCCGATAGAGTTTCTTGAAACTATCACTCAAAGTGATGATAAAAGGCATAGCTTTAAGTAGTGATTTGTTGACTTCTTACTATCTTACTAGTTAGAAAGCATAACAGAAAACTGACTACAGAAAAGATCTGTGACTGCAGATCTCGGTTAAGTAGTTGGAAAGAATTTCAACTAATTACTCTATTGAAGGGTCTGTGGTGGTCGATTTACCTTCATCCCGGCGACACAGATTATTCAACAACTATTTATCAGTCGCTAATTGCAAGTCTACTAACAGGTAAATTCACATACACAGCTTCCTATGTCGGCTGAGTTAGAACAATAACCACAAACATTGTCCGCGCATATTTATGCGCATCTCTTATTTCAAGGGTGTGTTCAGCCGGAACGCGACGTTGTCTTTCTGATAGACAACACGTTCGCGAGTGGACAAGCGTATTTGGACGAAGCAAAAGTTTTCGTTAGTAATGTTATAAAAGAACTCAAAATCGACTCCAACTCGAATAGTACCGTGGTTGGAATCGCCCAGTACTCAGGAACTTCACAGGTATCACATAACACACTATAAAATATATTAAAATTACAATTTTGAAGAACTAAAATTTATTATGAAAATACATCATAATCCTTACCCTGCCCCTAGCTGTTACCTTAACCCGCACCCCGCCTCCCAAACAAAATGAGATAGGCGGCATCTTACAGTTTGTAACGTAATTGTAATATGCTGAGTACAATAGGTTAGGGAATTTTTCCGTGTCTTTTACAATTTGTGGTTACTAATTTAACACGTCAAATCGTATGTGGCAGTCTTGTTATAGATAACTATGGGTATATGACTGAAGCCAGCGACCCAAATATACATTAGTGGAAAAAGTAGACGACTAAGCTATCTGTGTATTTGACCAGGTTGTAAGCTATCTCAACGGTTCTGCTAATGAAGCGGATATTGTAGAAGTGGTGTCAGGCATAACTTTGACATCAGGATCACGATTCACGGCCACTGCAAGCGTACAAGCCATCGAAGACCTTTTCAGTACAGTCAACGGGGCCAAGGGACTGTCCTCTGGAGTACCACGAGTATGAAATAGTTACAGATCAACTAAATCTATAAGAATAGGGCATATTTATATAGAGAGGTAGCGTTTGGTAACACACATGCAAGTAAGGATTTTAGCGTCGAACCATTGAAGAGACAACAGCAAAGGGCACTTTGATTATTAGCATAAATTTTATGCAGACGCTGATACTCGTTACGGCAGCAGATAGCGAGGATAATGTTACCAGCGTTTCTGCAACAGCTGCATCTGCCGGTGTTGGCGTTATTGCTGTTGGAATGACTGACCAGGCCAGTGAGGTAAATACCATTCAATCTGCTAGTTTCGAAATGGAATCATTTGCTTCTATTTATGAACTAGGAAGAACTAAAGGTCTTGGCTTCCCATCCTGACGCTGATCACGTGTTCCGTAGGTCAAGTTATACAACATCCTCAGATTTGGAATTCAGTGTTGCCGAGCAGATATGCGATGGTACTGTTTAAGTAGAATATCGCTGTAAACTTCATTTTTGATATCTATAATTTTCAATTTTTTCGACTCCTAGAATCGTTTATTACTCCTCTCGGAACAGTAATTACTGGCGTTGTGAGTCCGGGCAGGCCGAAACTATTACAAGTCTTTGTCAGTATCAGCGGTTTTTCTTTCGAAATTACAACAACCCAAGGAACCTTAACACTCTACTACTCAGCTACTAGTCAGCAGCCAAGCTCTGCAGTGTACGACTATCAGTACGTCAAAAACGTTGCTCAATTGTCTAGCATTTCCATAATTTAACTTTATTTCAAGGAAATCTTTACTATACAGACTCACAGTTCCCCAACCAAACCAAGCAGTATCGGGAGAGTTCATTCCAACCAGTGCCGAAATTGCACTGTCCGATGGCGATACAGTGATTCTATACATTACGTTGGAATGCACTTCAAGCGTAGATGCAAATTTTACGATTACAGTCGGAATAACTATAAGTATTCATAATAATACTATGGTCTAGTTAAGTTGTTACATAATAAGCTAACGCAAAGCATTGATAAATATAGCATTGCCGACGGTTTCAAGTTATTAAGTTACCACATACTCAGGACATCGTTAAATACATCATGCACCCTAATACCTCGATTACAAGCAGCATACAAACAAGCCAGCACAGGCGAGCCCGTGTGCCAGAACAAATGAACTTTGATCTCACGATTACCACTTAGAATTTCATCCACTACATTATTTATTTATTCTTGTATAAACGAAATGACGTTAGCCGGGATGAGATGTTAAACCAGTATTAACAATAGCTGGTTTTTTTTCTTCAATAATTATTGTGCTACATGCCATGATACCATCTCAAGTATAAATTTTGTTCATAAAGAAGCATGTATTGTGTTGCACCCAAAACTAGTATCACCATCGGAAGAGGAATGCTAAACTTTCAGAAAAGACTTTAAACACTCTGTCAAATTGTTTACCAGAAACACTACATGTTGTCTTCATTTTTGTATCAAGGTGTAAAGGCTAATAACTTTTATGAGTTATAAAGTTATGAACTGCTCAAATTCCAATACCCTGGTATTCTAAACCAAACAGTGTTACTGCATAATTACAATACTGCATATCGTCTTAAAAAGTCGGGTTATCTGTACAGTATTTGAATAGAACTTCCTGTCTTCAAAACAGTTACTGTTTCAGACAATTCCGCTGCACCAGAAGCAACCTCGAAAGGAGGTTTAACGGAAGGAGAAATTGCTGGCATCGTGTTTTCGTGCCTCATATTCTTTTGCGCCATTATTGTCGCTGTGGTCTACTACAGATTCGGAAAATTCAAACCACGGAACTCCCGTGTGGTAAAAACACGATTTAACAGAGTTGCGAAGTCGAAGTCGAAGTCGAAACCATTTTGGGTGTAGACTCTCGACTCCGGCCATAGTGGGAGCACATTAAATAATTACGAAACACTGTTTAAATCTCTGTTAGAATCAAATAGATAAGGATTTTCGTAATTCCTGGGTTAAAAAAGAAATGGTAACTGCCAAATGTAGATATAATCATATGTACATTATCGGCCTAAGAAAATGGTTCAATAACTTGTTAAGTATGAGTCCAAATTACTATACAGAAAAATAGCGTTAGAATGCCAACAATTGGTTGCATGGTCTGACAAGGCCAAGTAACACGGAGATAATAGATATACAGTATTTGCGAAATGTGAATCAGAATAGGATTTCTTTTACTTCGTAACTCTGATTTAAATGTACGTACATTAATAATTTCCCAGGCGAATGACAATTATGAACCTGGTTAACTTCCTTTTCTTTAGAAAAGACAAGACAAGCTGGATCGTCTCGTAGACAGTCGGTAAGTCTTCTCGAGTTCAGCTGTATAAGATTGGTTGAATGTTCTGCATCTTGTTTTCATATCAGTAATTTTTTTTTTGAATTCATTCTTTCAGAATTTCCAATATCTTTGTATCTCAAACTATTTCTATTTTCTTTTAAGCTCAAGAGTGAATATTTTTGCCTGCGTGACCTTTAGATTTTCTTTGTAGAAAGAGTGTCATAGCTAAAGAAATTACAGGATCCTCCACTCTATCCCAAGAAAACATAATCCAGGAAATAGACGGACCTGAAGAAACAACCGAGAAACAGACGATATCTGAGGATGAAAACAACAAGTGCAAAAACCTAGTTTAACTGGAACGTGGACGTTATATTCTGCTGAATTTGCCATATATTACTGAAAAAAATAAGTAACTCAATTCGAGTAATGAGAAATTCCTTGTTGGATCTAATCCATTTTTTGACGCAAAGAAACAGGGCTGGTTGTGCGTCATTATAGTCAAATGAGTGCTCCACATATTTCATCCATATTTAAATCATCCGCGTCTCCTGTCCATTTTAATTCAAACATTATGTGTTCAGTAGTGTGAAGTAGGTTCGAGGACGTTAACATTACTCAACAATGAGCATAGCTTTCCAATTACTACTCCAGGGCTCAAGAAAGGAAGATTGCCATTGACATAAGACAAAGACTGCATAGCGCACTACGGCGACGTGACTTGGGAGACATGATGGTGGCAGTTGAGGATTTCAGAGCAATGAGACTGAATGACATGACTGGAGATTACATGAAGGCACAGAGAGTGATTTCTGTTCACCAATGTAGAGAAGGTAAATATCAGTGTTATTTCAAAATTTCAATTGCGATTATACGGCATTGGAGTCTCAAGACCCATTTCAAGTCGAGTGCCTTCATTAGAGTTAGTAAATATGAATGCCATTAAAATGATTCAATATCTGTCCCACCATATCTGTTTCTTTAACATTCGATTTGAATCGACTCACTGTGATTGAAAAACTTAACTTGACCCCCATTACTCCTTGTGGGAATAATCAAATGTCTGACCTCAAGTCTACATGAATGAAAGACTCAAGTTAACTCAAGATCTACAACGTCCAATCCAGTTAAGTATATTTGACCCGGGAGTGCTACAAGGTTGCACACCTCTCATTTACACTTACTCATATGATTGTCTTGACTGTGATTAAGTTACTTCATTACTGGTTCATAACACTACCGATATGAACATTTATGTTTTTCATAATTTCTCTTGCCTCTCTCTCTTTCTCTGTTTGACTTTAGTATATGATGTTCATCTTGTAGGCATTACCAGGCAATAAACTTTCGGAATATTAAAATTCTGGAGAAATCAATCTTTGAGGGAAAGAAAATGGAGTATGACCCAGAACTAAAGATGGAATTGGTGAATGCAGAGATTCTTCTGCAGGATTTGAAAAAAATTGAGGTATATCTTTCATTGTAGCTGGAGGAGTTGAATGTGAAACCTCTTTTGCTAACTCATGAGAAAACAGTATTTTATTTTTCAATTTTTCATCCAACAGAATGATATATGTCCTTAAGAGCTATGACCACTATACTGTCACTAATCATCATGCACAGTAGCATCCTTTCAGAAGGATTCAAGCAAAGCACATTTAGTAGAAATACCAATTACAAATAATCTTTTGAAAATACATAAGTTTGAATTTAAGCTCATAATTATTTTTTAAAGGGAACTTGATAACTTGGAAGGGACAAAGAAAAATAAAATTAAAACTCAATTCAAATATTGAAACGATAAAGGAATCACTATGTGCCAGTAGTCACTGATAATTTTAAACATTCCACATAACTCCCATACTGCGGCTACTAGAATCAGTCCTTTAGGAAAGAATTATACAACGTGAAATTCCTATATGCTCACTAAATGAGTCATTTTGTTGCGGTTCAGTTTTTGTGTGAGGTTACCAATGTTGTGGCTCAGCTTATTGTAATAGTTTATTGTTAGTTTAGTTTGTACTCTGTTGTTTGAACCGCTACAAATACACTCCTGATTACAAGGAGGAACTCCGCTATCTTCGTCCGATACTCAGAAGATCGCGTAAAAACAAACGTAATACTTCGGTTAAATGATGCCTCTTTGTAGGTATAAATCAATACACGTTTTTGTATGTACACTTCAATTCTATTCACAGGCTCGTATCATCAACACAAACTTGATGCTACGAACTAATTACAGTCAAATACTCCAATCACAATCTTATTATTATTTACAGTTTCATCCAGTATATCTTACACTTCACGTCTCAACCAATTTCACGAGACTTATTTCCACTCTGACCTTTCGGTAGTCAGCTTATCTCTATCTCCCCTGTGTGTTTTCATATAGTAACATTTTCCCACAGTTAAAAGTCATGTTTAGGAAATGATTTTTGTGCTTCACATGTTTCCCAGCGTGATGCGTCCGTTTATCATCCCGCTATAATATCACTGGTTATCGTTGTATTCTCCACTACTATTTGGTCACATTCATTACCATCACTAAAACTTTGTACAATTCTACTCCCTATAATTTCATGCCAGAACCTTTTGCGAAAACTAAAAAAAGCCATGGATGCAAGCGAGCTTGATCAAGTAGAGCGATTAACTGCTGAACTAAGGAGACTTAAAGGGTGTGATCAATCCATGGTGGAAAGAATGCTCAAGGTTTTCCAGCTGAAAGAAGGTATTCATAACAGCATATTCAACGGGTAATTTTTATCTCATTAGGCTAATGACCTGTAATAACTTGAGACTTATTTCTCTTTCTTGATACCATAACTTGAGAAAAATAGCAGGGTCATTTTTACATTTACATGAATTAGGATGTGTTAACTGCAGCTTAACTCGAGACAATAGGACTGAATATAAAATATATTGAAACACAGGTTAATAATACCAACTACGTACTTGCTTGACTGACTTGACAAGTAAGCTTGACTGAAAGATGCTAAGGAAAAAATAATGGTACCAGCATCTGAGAGCCCTCTTATAATTTGTTCAATAATTACTGTAAGTCTTGATTTCAAATGTGGTCATGAAGTATTATATATTGTTATTAATAACTGGTTGAATAGCTCTTCAAGGTACATAGGGTTCTGTCCTTTTTGTGAATAAGCAGCATGAAGCATTCTCCTTAAACCCAACTTCAAACAAGAGATTGTAGCTGGTAGTAGTTCAAGATTACCAGGGTTTATATTACAAGCACATATAGCAGAATTTTGTATGGACTGTGATAAAGACCTGGTGTAAACTTGATTCCATTGATAGAATTGGAAACAGCAATGGTACAGAGAAACATCGAAGATATTAGAACTACCCTTGCGAAGATTGGGGAACAAAGCTTCCAGAAAGATATGATTATTGAAATAAAACAAGCAAAGAAACTTCTGAAAGACCTTGAATATGTGGAGATGGTAGGTTTGCATTACTTTTGCGGTTTTGTTACAAAACCGGAAGAAAAACGAACCAGTCTCTTTCAGGCTCGTAAAGATGTAATCAGGCTTCATCAAAGCCGAGTTTCAGAGATAAGAAGTTATGGAAATCCACCTCCTGGAGTACATGAAATCATGATGGCAGTGTATCTCCTTCTGGATTATAACCCAGCACAGCTACAAGTGAGAAACTATGGAATTTTAGAAATCTCGTTTTGTAAACTATTACGAATTGATGTACTGATTTAGAGTTGGACCGCCATTCAGGCATTAATGGGGAGAACCGGAAAAGAAAGTCTCAGGAGGATGATCGCTGAGCTAAATACATCTGCCGTGAACTGTTACAAGGCAAAAATTGCCAAGACTCTGCTAGATAGATTCGATGTGCACACCATAAAGGAAATAAGTGAAGGGCTTGCTGTGTTTTACATCTTTGTGAGTACTAACCTTAAGTATTTACAGAGCCCCACCGGTACCAAAAAATAATTCCAACAAATAAAATACTTTGTTTTGCTAAAAAGTGAAAACTGATCGAAAGATTATATTACATTTGTCATGGTTGACGGTTTCAATATCAGACACAAAAAATTGTGTGGTGACGATGGCTATTTGCCCCACTGACTGCAGCCGCACTGATATTGCATCTATATTTTCAAATATTCTCGTGGTCCATGACCACATTATCTACAACTGGAGTTTTTAACAGAAGAATTTTTTCAAGTTTCAACAAGATATCATTGCTTTTGAGCTTAAGTATAACTGATCATTACTGATTGGCTGATCTTGAATTTTTCAAATCCAGTCAACACAACTTGCTTGCAATGTTGTATTAAATCGTTGAAAGGTATATTCCACTCAATCTTAACTATATATTTGTTTTTTCTTCTATGCAATTCAGGCACTGACTATGGTTAATGAAGTGGGTAAGTTTTCACCGGACAATAACTACGAAATGGACAATTCTTCACCAATGAATCACAACACGATGGGTGTCATGGCGTCTTATCGAGACACATTTCTTGGCATGACTCCCGTCATAGGCCGATAAAGATTTTTATTTTTGGTATTTTTCAATTTAGAATACCGTAGTTGCTTTGTGATGGCATTTTAGCGTGACATCGATTCCTTTTTCATGTTATCGATCACGGATGCTTGGAAGTTAGGCTTTCTTTACTAATACACCTAGTTACGTGGAGCATTAGTCCAGGGTTGTCATCTAAACATTCTAAGAGGATATTCCCAAACACATTTGCCCCCTGCCTGATACACATGTTGGCGGTCCACAATAAATAGTTCTGCACATTTGAATGTATGTACCATATTACGATTTTATTCTAGAATTTAGGCTAATATGAAGAAAATGTTGAAGGTTTTCATGTTTTTCTGATGCAAGCTGCAATCGTACGCTTTTAAAAACTGAACGTATGGTAAGGTAATCCTAATAAGGCATCAGGTACGAGCCCCCTTCATACATGAATAAGGAAGTTGGGTATTGAATGTGTGTAAGTGTGTATATAGTGTCATCCCCTTTTTTCTTTTCGAGAGTAATTGCTCAATATACAAACCGCTCCATTTGTTCATACGCACTTGCTATTAAAATATATTTGAAATAAACAACTTGTTATATACTGGAGTACCTGAATATTAACTCTGAGAGTGGGTATCAATTTTCCAAGTCACATCTATCAAAATAATATTAAAGCGCGGGATGATATTTATTGCTGCTGGAACTATTGCAAACTTCCAGAAGAACTTGTATATCGGGACCATAGAAGGTGAACCCTCATCGGGTTGAAATACATGCTGAGTGATACAGATACTGAAATGTCATTCATTCCAACACTGTCAAAATTTCAGATCATCATCAAAGTTTTAATGAGAAAGAGGTCAACCATATCCAATGACCTCACAAGAAGGAAAATCTCTAAAAATCCATACATCAAAGTAGTACTAGGTGTCTACAATTTCAGCAATCCTGCTAAAACCCATCTAAATGTCCGGTAATGCAAAAGTAAAAGTACTGTACTTAATACATGGTCCTTCGATAGTGATGAAAACTGAAATCCCAGGCCAGTAAAATTCTTTTCACACAAAGATTTAGAGATGAAAAAAAGAGAGAATATATCTGAGAAATACAGATATATGGCAATCCTATTAGATGATTCATCCCAAATACCTAATTGTCGAAGTCATAGTCATCAATTTCAACAATTAATTATCAAACGTTTATTATTTCAGATTGGAAATTACATTTATGGAATTAATTCGCAAAACAGTGTGTAACGTTGTCCTTTTATGCGTTCTTTCATATTTATTTCTTCGTAGGAACTTTTTCAGGATCATATCCGCACCAGGAGTTTTTTCAATGACAGTGGCCATGATTTCTACAAGGTTCCTTTTCAACACCGGTCTTCCGAGCAGGGTGAAGTCTTTACCGCCTACGAGCAGGACTTTTTCGAGTCTTAGTTTTTGCCCGCATTCGGCCGGTAAGTAGGAGTTCACACGTAAAAGATCGTGGGACGTGATTTTATACTGATGTCCCTGCATGGCTACAACGGCGAACAACCTTCCAGGATCCTCAAGGCTTTTGTTAACATTAGAAATAACAGCTTCGTGTTCGTCGTTTGAAATCATTTCTGGGGGTTCGGGGAATACAAATCTGTCATAAAACGAATCTATGTGCCTTCGGGGCATGTTATTGGGTGACTGGTCATCAATGACAGTGAAGTCTTCGTTATCAGCTGTGGTATGACGGTATCTAAGGGATGATGTTCTGGTATAGTAGGACACTGTACTGAAAATAGTCTTTGGCAGATTTAAACACTGCTTTATTATTGCTGTTCTCATTGTGTAAGCGGTGTTTCAAACGACTGTATGCAACGTTAAGGTAGATCCGATGTGGCGGCTGCTTATCTCCTAACGCTAAAGCGAAAGAAGAAAAGTTTTTTCAACAAAATACAGATCGCCGCAATTCTTTCTACACGCAGCAAACGTGATGATGAACCACCGTCATCCTGCCATATTTTCTGGTAGAGTTATTGTGATTCTCGATTCGCGAGAGTTGTATGAATTGTACTTTGCCATCTAGCGGTTGGAAGTTTTTACTTCATTCAACGGTTATAAATGATTCCAACAGTGACATCTAGCGGTTTGAAATTTTTACTCCACCTAAAGCTTATTAATGAACTTCAAATGAACCAATCACGCTAAAATTAGCACGTACGAGACGTAATACATAAACCAACATTCCATGATAAAATTGGCTCGATTGATTCAGGTTAACCCAAATAAATCTATTTCAAAACTCGAATACCTATTTCGGGTCGGCTGTAACGAGTGGTTTTATAATATGAAGTACAGTACTACACACAATGCGTTCGCTGCAAAGTAAAACGTCTGCTGAAATACAAAGTAATTATATCCCTGCTGTTCTGCGTAAATCTAAATCTGCCTGATGGTAAAAAGACAAATGAATTTGGATTCCCAGGTGTTTTAATTCGAGCGGACGCAATATGAAAGATGAAAACCGCCTGATAACTTGAATAACACCTCGCCAGACAACCCAAACCACTCCGTTGAATCAACCCAACCATGACAAGTGTGGGACCAATGTAGGGTTATAATACACGGCAGTATGTTGTAATTGCAGGGAACTGAAAATTAGACGAGGGATTAATTAAAATCGACATTTGACACAGTTTTATATTAATTCACTGTCCATTATTTCTAATCGGAAAAATTGATTTGGACTTCTCACAATTCTAAGTCCTAATGGCCTCGTGGAACGAATACTTTTTAGCTGTGAAAATATGAATACACTTTATTGACAGAATTAAGAGTACCATTTTAGCAGTAAGTAAGCACAAAAATGGGAAACTGGGATGTAATGCACCCAGTCCTGTCAGGTGGACTTAGTGTGAAGCCACTGCACCACGGCAAGGTGCCACCCTGCGCAGTGGGTTTATTTAAGAATAAACCCTCACGCAGGTAGACAGGTTCACTGCGTGAAGAAAAGACTCTACCTCAAGGTTACAGGAGTCACTAATGGGATAGCAACTAGCTCGCTGCGTTTCTTTTGTCAAATATATGTTCGGGACACCTTTAGAATTCCCGGCACATAACAGTTAATTATTGTCTCAGATGGCAATTGACAATAAGGATGTTAGTCAAATAACATTAGGGGTTTTACTTGTTATTCAATTAATGAAATATGATTCATGATATTGGTATGGGGCTTATAAGTTGGTTAAAAATGATATACTTTTGGCTCGCTATTACTAGTTGAAACTAGGGAGGTAGAAGGGGTGGATGACCCCAATAAATTAGTCATATGCGAGCCTCTAAGTTGGTTAAAAATGATATACTTTTGGCTCTCTATTACTAGAAGGGGTGGATGACCCCAATAAATTAATCATATATGATATAGTACTAAATAGGTCGATTGTAGAAGATGAAGGGTAAATAGTTATGCATTAACAGGGGGTATACAGAATATAATGGGTAAATTATTACGGTAAATTTCAAGGAATTAATATCACCGATCTATTAATTAGAGTTTGATTAAAAAGTTTCATTAATAAGATATGTAATATAATGAATTTACTGGGTATATGACCCACAAGGGGTGAATCTGTACAAGGGTGTCAAATTATAGAGGGTTTGGGTTCACAATTACTGGGTCACGAATTTCAATTATCTGAAACTTTAGTATTATGGAATAGGGGAAATAGTTATTTATAAATCAAGACTCGGCACCATCACGAATAATTAATATCAAAATGTAAAGCATTACTCCAAATGCGTGTAACTTATACCAGGGATAATAATCAGATGTGGGGGTGGGTGCACAGATGGTTGCAAGAGGGATCCTTTAGAATAACATTAATTTTGTAAATGATAAAAACAATCAATAGGGATAATATCGACTATTCAGGATACCATACAAAAAGGGTGCGTGTGTGTGTGTGCGTATATAGGCAACCAAGCAAAACTATACCGAACAAAAATATACATCGGGGGTTAAAGGTCAATGAAGATCCAGCTCAAAAATTAGGTGGATATCATGTTGGCGGTCACTATGGTGTTAAATCGAAATCATTAAATTTAATCGGGAACAATATTAACTAAAATTGAAATTGGAATCAAAAAATAACCCAAAGAGAAAGTTTGGACGATCAAACCAAACCCCCTCTCTGCTGATTAATCCGGTCCCAGTAGTTACCCAATCGCCACACTGAAGTACAAATGGCCAGTTTGTACAGCAGTGCAGCAAGAAATTGGCAAGTACAGTATATGCAATAATGAAATACAATGAAACAAAACAGTAATATAATTGTTACCATAAATTCATCAGCTGCATTCTTCCTCTTTGCTGTCCTGTGAAATCAGGAATATATATTGTGACTAGCACCAAAAGTTATGATTAAGGTATGTACCCTATTTATTTATTCAATAGTTACATTTTGGACTCAAAAATTTTATCAGGGTTTGATTTGACTTCCATTTAACAAGAATTTGTATGTGTAAACCAGCAGCTTGGCATGCAACTAGTATATTAGTACACTATTGTATGGATGTCAGTCTTATTTTCGTCTCTTGTATCAACTTACTTAGTGGGAGATTTAAAAAAATTCGGACTTATACACAAAGCAAACAAAAGTGTTCAAGAAAATTACCATGTTTCTTCCATGTGGATGACATTGCTCCTTCTCACCCATGATTGTCGCGTCATCACCCAGCATACTCCCATAATTCTAGAAAATAAAACAATTCACGTTTCATCTAGTCTCTACTTTACATTAAACTAGCTAAAGCTAGCAACCTAGCGTCCTGGCTGCGTTAAATGCCCCCATCTGTTTTTTCACGGCGTCCTGGTAACGTCGAAGGCCCCCATCTGGTTGTTCACCGCGTCCAGCTTGCGTCGATCGTCTAATAGTAATGTAACAGTGCTGACTGAGTCTACTTAAGAGACACTATTTTAACAAATGGAAAAATGTATTGAATGATACTGTTGCCATCACTTCATCCTGGTCGCGTCAAATGTCCCCATCTGGTTGTTCACGGTGTCCTGGTAACGTCGAAGGCCCCCATCTGGTTGTTCACGGCGTCCTGGTAACGTCGAAGGCCCCCATCTGGTTGTTCACCGCGTCTAGCTGGAGTCGGATCGTCTACAAAAATGTAATGGTACTGAGTCTACTCGAGACACTCTTAACAAATGAGTTTAAGGAATAATACTAAATAGACTGAAATTGAGAAAAAAAACAATTTTCTTACCCCTCCATGGTTGGTAGTCTGTTCATGGCTTCCTTCGATTCTTCTCTCTTCTGGTTGCTGCGTCCTTATCCCGGCCCTGAAACAACATGAATATTCGCAATATTATGCGTACTATTATTAAACAAGACATTATACTCCTATATGGAGTGGAAATCAAACAACTGAAAATCAAACAACAATTGTCTCACCCCATCATGGTTGGTTGCCTGTTCATGATCTTCTTCCGATTCTTCTCTCTTGTGGTTGTTGTCTCATCATCCGGGCCCTGGAACAATACGGAAAATCGACAAATAATACGTAATAATAATAATAAAAATCAAGAGAAACAAAGAGATCATACTTCTCCATGATAGTTGCATCTCCTACTTCCCTCTCTTCTCTCCTGTGGTTGTTGCCCTCATTGCCCGGCGTCTCCTTTTCGCCTCTTGTTAGGCACCTGCATCTAGGCCTAACCGTAGCCTATCACACAGTAATATAAAGGGGAGCGGCTCATCAAGGGAATCATTTAATACAATTGAATAATTAGTAAATTGGAAAAAATATCGTATATTTATAGCCCTAGGCCCAAAAAAGTTGAAATTTGAGGAAAATTATTTATGCTCGAAATTATGTAATATTTAACGGTGTCAATATAGAAAATATTATGCATTTAAGTGTTCATTTATGTTTAAAAGTTAAAATTGCCATAAGGGACGTTTATTACCGTCAATTAAATCGAGAATACAAAAGTAAAGGTAATCCATGCCAGCTCCCCCAATAATAATACCTAATCTTACAGTTTTTCTTCGGGTCGTTTGACCTTTCGCTCCCACGATGTCGACGCCTCGAACTACGCCGAAGACGTTGCTCGACGCTTCATGTGCGCCAGAGATTTCACCAGCGTCGCCGCTCCCATGATGTCGACATCTCGAACCACGCCGAAGACGTTGCTCGACGCTTCATGTTCGCCAGAGATTTCATCAGCGCCGCCGCTCCCACGATATCGGCTCCTCGTCACGCCGACGGCGGTGCTCTGCTTTTCGCCTCCGCCGATGTGATCGTCTTCTCCATTGGTGTCAGCGCTGCTTAAGGTGCCTGGCCTTTTCCTTCTCCTTAAATTAAAAAATGACGTTTAGTAAATAAGGTATTTACAAGTATTTAATCTAGATTGCGTATTAACATTTCGCGTGTGTTACACGGTCACTGGGGGTGGTTTTCGTATCTGATTATTAGGAGCTACAGGCTTCCCCGTAAGAGGGAAGTTTTTTGTAAAAGGGAAAAAGGTCGTGGCTAATGCAAGATTTTTTTATTGGGAAATGAATTCTACTTGAAAATACATTTTTAATACGGGCACATTTTCCGTAACAAAAATTCATTATATCACGTTACATTTATAACCCATTACATTATACTTACTAACCGTTGCATGACGGGCTCAATTTTTGGCCATCAACTGTCAGCTCTCCTCCTGAAAGGTAAAGGGCGAATCAAACATATAAAACAAACAGTAAAAAGCAACCGGGCCCGGTGCACAATACAACACACATGCAAACATCCATACAACGTATAACACTAATTATTACAAATATATAAAACAGGAGGTCCAAATCCCTAGTCATATTCCAGTGATTATAGCAGAAGATGAATAGACAAATCTTACAATTCAGCTTGAAATCGTATTAATCCGTTCGGTATATTAGAAATGTAGATTTTGTATTGAAACAAATTAGAAAATCCACCTGAATTTGTGGTTATGTTTACCAGTTAATTACTGTCAGGTAGTTATCAATGTTATGATGATGGAACAGAGATATTTCAAATAGGAAATTTGCCAACAGAATTTGGAGCACATGTATATATATATGACATAGAAATAGCAATGGATATAAATAGCAATAATATAACATGCTAATGCATAGATCTAAACGGCCGCAAACTGACTAACTCTAAGCAGAGCATGATAAACAACTGCTAACGTGGAGTAACAGCAACACAATGAGGGCGAGTAACAGTATTTCAACCGATAAAAACTGTTTTTTTTTCATACGTGTCTGATTGAAATTTGAGTTGTGATGTAAGCGCGCATTTGAGAAACATCTCACCAATCAGATGATTGGTCGAAACAAATAAATAGGCGACGTTATAATTGGTAAAAGTGTTTGATTACACAGGGATGAGGGAGACGTCCGCAAATACTACAAGATGAAAATTAATGATGGATTTTGATACTGTAGCAATTATAATCACACATCTCTGCAAAGTTAACACGCTATTTAGAACTCCCTCTATGTAACAGAGACGAGTGTTCTACATTATTGTAGCGTAGCACAATTCTAGTTTCCTAACGAATCTATACATATAAGCCTCATATTCACAGCAAACTAACAGGAGCCGTTACCCCCTTTATCATTTATAACCGTTGTGAAGTGAAAACTTCCAACCGCTAGATGGCAAAGTACAATTAACGTTATCCTCTTTTTAAGTTAAGGTTAAGTAACTAGTTGGTTGGTGATTTAAAAAGGGGATAACGGCTCCAGTTTGTTTGTTTGTTTTCTTTGTATTTGAGGCTTGTATGTATAGATTCGTTATGAAATTATACATTCATTGGCTTGTCATATATACCGGAACGGCAAATGGTCCCCTATTTTTAAGGGTTGTTCAACTCGGGGCCACTCGTTACGGCCGACCCGAAATAGGTATTCGAGTTTCGAAATAAATTTATTCGAAGTTAACCTAAATAAATCGAGCCAATTTTCTCATGGAATGTTGGGTTATGTATTACGTCTCATATATGCTAATTTTAGCGTGATCGGATCTTTAGAATTCAGTTATAGGCGTTTATAGATCAGTAACCCGGGACTGGTTCATTTTAACTTCAACTAGAAGCCCACAGTACCATAGGTTCAAAGAAGCCACACATATTGTGCACATATCCGAATCTCGCAAACTAAGCAGCATAAAAGTTTAATGAGATTTGTGAAACTGGCGTTTGGCTTTCAAAATATCATCAATGTTTGGTTTGGAATTGCTGCATCCAACCAAGAATATTGCTCAGGGTAAGCACCTAATCGAATGCTGGCTGAGGTCAGCACATTGAAATAGATTAAACCCTTCGTAACGACATCACATTGTATATGTCATGTGACAGCGTCGTGTTCAGTACGATTTATCAAGCAAATTTAGTTGGGCCGTAGTTTGTTACACCTGATATAAAGGAATATATAGTTCACCCTTTCTCAGGTGTGACGTATACTGTCTATTCTTACGGTATGTCATAATGCGTAATTTTCGACTCGAGTATTTAGTGGAAAGAAGAAATCGAAAAAAAAAATATATTTGAACTCAGTTCTCAATTCTTCATCGAAATATATCGTATATTCCCCTTCCCCCCCCCCAAGAATATTTCCTCCATTCCTTTGAAATATTGCTTCACATGGATGTCCAATCGACAAGGCAAGCACCGGAGGTACTGTCTTCGAAAAAAATTCAGACAATATAGCATCAAAGAAACTTTTGTCTTCCATAGAATGAACCATATGAAAGATAAGCTATGTCACAAATGTGAAAACGGTAAAATCCAAGCCTTTTCTCAAAGCAAATTTCTTCATTTTAACAAATGATACAGCCCATACTGTATCATTTGTTAATATCGATAAACCTAATGTCCATTATTAAGAAATGCTTCCTTGGTAATGGATATGGAGCAGGAGATAACACACTCAAAACCTGTAAACAGAGATGGCAAGCTTTGGTGTAATCACAACTATTTGAGAAAAGTGAAGAACAGCAAACCCTTGCTTAGTCGGTATTTGACAAGTTGTAATTAGGTTACGAAGATCGGAATGGGTGCCCATGTACTGTACAACATTTGTATACTGAATCTCCTAATCTGAAGTGATGTGCCTCAGTACAGTGCAGACGGTTATTATGATTGCGCTTGTTATCAATTGGATATTATTATCAAAAAGATACTGTCACAAAGCGATCACAATAAGTGTAATACGATATATGGATAGGAGTCATATTGCCCGTCACAGAGTAAGACAGTGGTAAGACTACAGCCCCAACAAGCACAAACAAGACTTGGCAAAGATTTACTGAAAAGTCAGTAATGGTTACCTGTGCATCTGTATTGACACCGGTCACAACTACAAAGCCAGCTACATTGGTTTCTACCAGGTTCTCCTCCAATGATTCTGCCATACTTAAGCTTAATATGTGATGTACTAGATCCCTTCTTGGTGGAACTGGAACAAGTTTTGTCTGAGTGTCCTCTTCTTCCATTCCTAATATAAGATGACGAAAAGAATGATTGAATGTGGTTAAACAACATAAGATGGATCGGTCCCCAGTTATATGTGAACCCAGACTATGCGATTTCGCGAGGAACCTATTTCTACCGTTCCCCCCTTATATGCGAGAAAATTCCACAGTTATGCAAGGTTGTGAACCATTTGCCAGAGCGTTGTTTGGTTGAGATAGTTCAGGAAGTTCAACTCATCTTCTCGAGAGTTCTATTAGATCACCTTCACCTCTCGCACCTGTGTTTGATTTGCCTACACACCCAGTATTCTTGGTGATTACGCTTAATATTATGCTTTTTGATATCCCTTTGTATGATGAATAGTATCTAAAGTATCATAAAAACCTTCGAATTTGACTTCTTCAAATTATATATCAATGTAGGAAATAAATAATAAATACACTATTTATTTTCTAGACAGTTTGTGAGCATGCAACACACAAGGCATTCATCACTGCCAGAGTGAATTGTTATTGTAAATATGCGATTGTGAATTTGTGTTACGAGGTATTACTTTCACTAATATAGATATCATAAAATGTGTCATGCTGTCTTTTCTAATTGTCAACGGACTTGAAAATCAAATATATCCTGAAGGAATAGACTGTTCAAATTTTCATCTGTGAAATAGAAAATTTCATATGCAGAAACTCAAGAATTGCTTCAGACTACACTGCCATTCTTATCATATAATTCTGTTCGACTTTTAAGTTAATAATATATGATATCGGTACATACAGGTACATTTCCTGCCAGTAGATGGTCCGACACCTAAATATATTATATTTAGGTGTGGCCCTGAAACCGGGGGTGGTGAAAATGGGTGATGTCCCTGTATTAATAATTACATTCGATACCTAATGGCAGACACGAGTCTGGTAGTGAAGGTGCGCCAATTTTGAAGATAGAAATTTCAGAAAATTTCACGTCGAACGCATGTGGAAAATAGATTTTTTTTGGCCCGTAGAAANTGCCATACTTAAGCTTAATATGTGATGTACCAAATCCCTTCTTGGTGGAACTGGAACAAGTTTGGTCTGAGTGTCCTCTTCTTCCATTCCTAATATAAGATGACGAAAAGAATGATTGAATGTGGTTAAACAACATTAGATGGATCGGTCCCCAGTTATATGTGAACCCAGACTATGCGATTTCGCGAGGAATCTATTTCTACTGGTCCCCCCTTATATGCGAGAAAATTTGCTGATCAAATTTTCATCTGTGAAATAGAAAATTGCATATGCAGAAACTCAAGAATTGCCCGACTCCACTGCAATTCTCATCATGTAATTTAATTCGACTTTTAAGTTAATAATATGTGATATCGTACATACAGGTACATCGCCAATTTCCTGCCAGTAGATGGTCCGACACCTCAATATATGATATTTAGGTGTGGCCCTGAAACCGGGGGTGGTGAAAATGGGTGATGTCCCTGTATTTTATAATTACATTCGATACCTAATGGCAGACACGAGTCTGGTAGTGAAGGTGCGCCGATTTTGAAGATAGAAATTTCAGAAAATTTCACGTCGAACGCATGCGGAAAATAGATTTTTTTTGGCCCGTAGAAATACTCTTTGATTCTCTCGTCGCGATAGTCTCTTCGGAATTCTCTCGGTCTCTCGACCACACCTGGAATTTTAGGAGGTAATGCATTAACTCTTAGAAAACATTGCTATTTTAAGCATTGCCTCATCTGAAGATTCAAAAAACAACTTTCCAAAGACTACAACACCTCTCTTATGATAAGGTTTCATGTTTCCTTTGATGAAAGCTGAAATTCTAGACTTCTCAATTTTTTTCATATGTCCGGGAAAAAGAGAATCTACGACAACCCTAGGCTAACATGAAGGATATGTTTTGCATTGGCCGTCCTACTACTGTCCCCCTGTTCATGTCAATTTCGTGTCTGCAGGGAAGCGATTGAGTGGAATATATAAAATAATGTGAGGATAATAGCAGGGGGATTCCAGTGAGACTATTACAGAATTCTTCGAGACTCGGAAATATTCTGTGGTGCAATCTAATGTACAGTGTTGCAGACTCTCGACCCACTACAGAGTTGTTTAACCCAGGATTTACCAAACAAAATTTTCATTATTCGAGAGATTTTCTTTTATTAGGGTAGAACAATTGGTAGCACTATCCTTGTGTAGACTAGACCATGAGGATGTTTGAATGCTAATGTCACGAGTGGTGGGTGAATTGCGTGGTATTGAGTAATAAAACCTTTCTTTTAGCTTTCCTGACCATTCATTTAGATTAGTGAGTTGAGCGATAAAACGGTACGAAAGTTACAAATATTGTAAAAAATGCAGAAGCATTTTGTAAGCAAACGAACTTGTGACAAAGAAACACAAGTAAAGATGAGAAAAATAATGAGCCGACGGTACAGTCAGAATCACTTGCTGTTTGTAATACAAACATAGCGACTTAAGTCTATGCAAAATGTTATTTGGTCAAGGTGCACGTGTGCCGAGTATGAAATTTACGTTGCGTGCCATGAGTAAAAAAGTTTGGGAAACCCTGGTTTAACCTACGGCGTTTTACACCCTTAATAACAAAATTTAGAAAGTTAGCCTCATGCGAAGAGTATCAACCAAAAAACAACTACACTAGTAAATTTTTACGATAATTTAAAAGGGCTACAAGAGATGGCCATCCCTTTAGCGGATTAAGGTTATTTTATGAGTCTATGATACGATTACCTGGTGATTTTGGGAGCAAAACGATGTTGACGAAGTCAGGCAAATCTCTCTTGATGTCATTGTATAATCTTTCATTGTCCAGAACCAATACTACATCAGCTTCGAACGACTGGGCAATGTGTAAAATGCTTATGTAACCTTGTCCTTTTATCCAGCCACAAGTGTTGATCACGCATCCACTGTATTTCACATTCCTAAGTGGAAGATGGCCTTATTTTCAAACACTAAATAACCAACAAAATAGTGATGTATGGAAGTTAGATTTATATTAATAACAGAAAATGTTTCCCTGGCTGCATGATCATTTTGTTACAATAATTCAGCGATATTCAATTATTAATAATACAAGCTATTCTAGAATAACTAAACTATTCTAGAATGTTGATATTTGAAGGATCTAAACTCTGTATGACGAATCCCTGATAGAATCACCCGAAAAAATATCTCACCTGTTGCATTCTGATTTTGCATTGAAAACGTCAGCTATTCTTGATATTAACGCCTCATACAATTTGAAGTTGCCATTTGGTGAAGTGTGTCCAAAATGGTAGACAAGTGGAACCTGGAATAATATTGGAGTAAGACTGTCACACTACAATTTAGAGAATTTATATATTTATTTGTGTGATCGCTCTCAGTCGCAACGGAAGTGTGGCCATGAAAGCAGTAGCTCGGTGTTCACACCTTATTTTTTCTCCAATAGTTACTCAAGTGCTCAATATGTAAGTAGAAATGTCTTCGAGAGAAGAGAAAAGGTGAAAAGTGCATCTTAGTTTCAGTCAGAAGCTGGACTTAATTGAATTGCTTCCACTGCTGTATTTTTCAGCGGAAATTTAGACTTATAGATTTCCGAACATGTATTCCATAGTATTGGTCCGTTAAGTCGAGGGTTGCCCTTGATTATGTTATCATGCCCGGTTACATCAAACACATACAACTGTTTAACAGTTATACAAGTACGAACATATTATATAGTAGAGTTTGTGGCTGCTTCAACCCTTTTCCTGCCCATTTAAAATGTTATTATTTTCCTAAAGTAGGCTATCTTACCCTGCCCGCTTGCTTTGTAGACCTATGTACATTCCTCTACAGAAATATGAGCTTGAATAGAAGAATTCTATTTCTCTAATGAAAACTGATAAAATGATAGACTATATTACTTCACTTCCCGAGAAGAAATTGTATTGAAATAAAAATTTTTACGACCTGTGCAATTGTTTAAAAACCTGATAGTTATAAGCTGTGACCGACCTTTGTATCGAACCCGTCCACAGGATCGGCAGGTCTTTCAACCGTCAGAGCCGCAACCGTACCCGGTATTGATATTCCACCTTGACCGACATCTAAGTCTATCAAGGTAGGTTTTCTTCCCATCCTTGTTCCGTAGTTGAGAAGCAATCTGTGTTTAGCATAATAATTACCGACAGCTAAATCTATTATGTTAACATGGCATAAATCTACATCCAGGTTTTCCTTCAGCAATGCAAGTCCTAATTCTTTTAAATCGTTAATAGTTTGCATTACGCTTCTCACAAAACGAATAATTTCTCATGGACAGAGCTAGAGATAAAATCTTCTACTTCATACATAGAAATTGATGACATTTGATTAGTTCAAAGCACTTACGAGCATAAAGTTGATTTCCCTACGTCCTGAGGCCCGACCACAAGCACTCGCGGACCTCTCATGTCTTCTGTCTGGGATTTTTTCCGCATTTGCTCGATGGCGGCGTGCGTATTCAAGTACATTATCATTGGAGTTTCCTTGAAAAAATTGAAATGAACGGTAAAAAATGATGTTGCAATTCTAGCACAGGTCCTAATAGCAATTAGCAATAGACTCAACATTGAATTTAATACCTTGGATACATAAGCAGCTTCAAGTTTGCCTGTCAGTCGTATGGAACAACCGAACCATGTGAAGACGGCTATTTTCGCTCCGGATTCAAAGATGTAAGATCTGGAATTTTTTATTTAAAAAAATAAGGGAACACAAAAAATCCACAATAATTGATTGGACACCTTGCCAAAGCATCCCTTCGTTGTGATTTGTAAAAAATTAAAATTCAATTCAAGCCCAAGCAAATATCGGAAAAAGGGGCACTGGAAACAGAAGGTTAACAACCACTGATCTAAATGAAGACTAACAAAAAGCAATGTTGAATTAATATTTGCACTGACCGAGTTCTTATTAATTCAGTACCAAATATCTCGGCAATTCCATCGAGCAGTTCTAGTTTCACTCGTTCCTTAGATTCCACTTCAAAACGAAGTTCGTTGTCTTTATTTACTTTGAACTCTTGAACTAAGTCTTTGTTCACGCCTTTCTCATCCGATGAAGAACTTCCCACAGCAACTGCAGCCATCTGTGGGTTCCCTTTTTATGAAGTACTACAGGTAGAGGTGGCTAACTACAATATAAATTCAGACAAACTTCGATATGATGAATTAATGCGGCCGCGCTGTGGATTCGTATCAGTTGCGTGTTTTAGTTGAAATCAGTCGACTGTGACGCTTGCTGTATTACCGCCAACTAGCGGAAAGTGAAAGTGTCCATTAGGCACTGGTGACGCTTTTTGAAATATCGGAGAATATTATTCACATCGCATAAGACAGGCGTCTCCAAACTTTTTTATAGACGGGCCGCATTATGGATTATATCAGTTTCGCGGGCCAAAGAAAAAAGTAAACAATATATCATTAAGAATAATTTTTATTTATCACAAACAACTCAGATAACACTACTCCATTCTGTTAAACACGCAGCACTCGCTGTCAACTTTTCTTTTCTTTTCATCATGGATGCATAGCAGAAAATCGAAAAACAACCATGACACTACCTACAGCTGGAATCGCACTGCCGAGACCCTTCACACACTTGCTACTCACTACACAGCCGCTCACGAGACACCTTTTGCCGACGATTTCAATGTAGATTCATCACATCCCTTCAAATAACGTCACAAACCTAACTCTTACATGCGATGAAACACAAAAGTAAATACAGACTACAAAACAGCATAGGTGGACCATTACAAAAATACGCTTCGCAGGATGCGAACCAAATGTTCAAATCTCCCTAAGACATTTACAGAGAAAACATCACCTCCTTGCAATCCGTACTTTGGAGACCCCTGGCATAAAAATTGGAAATATTCAGGTAAAGCATTGCCGGTCACTTCGTTTATAATACAAATCCGATGTGTTGCAACATCTTTCCCATGAACAACTGTATCGAGTTTTATTTGCCACCAGCAATTTCATGGTTCACTACTACACTACTTATTTTTATTTACTTATGTGCAACAGAAAAGCATGAGCGCAATTGTATATGATAAATGAAAAGAGCTGGCAAAATACTGCTGCAAAATAAAAAAGGCAGAGAAAGTTCAATTCAGCACAGTGAAAATGAAGAAATTGCAGCAGGGCATGCTAAACTGAAACTAACAAAAAAAAAGCATAATGGAATGTAAATACTACACATACCTAAGTTATCAAAAAAAGAAATGAAAGGAGTAGCAATCATGTTTGACAAGGCATAATATAGTACTGATCGTCGAATGAGACAACTGGGGAGAAAATCACTATATAAAAAATTTGAGCATTCTAGAATTCTAATTTTTGGTTCCAGTATTGCAAATCTTGTTCTAGAATTGTTAGAATAATGCAAATATTCTAAAACAGTGAGATTCGATCTCTCAAGGAATACTAAGTTGGATTTCGCACATACTTACAGACAATAGGCAGGCATTAAGCATAAAAATCAGTAAGGCTGAGCAAGTTAATAGTACATGTACTAACTACTTGGGAATGACTAGCATGCACATATAAACGTATGTACGAGAATAATATACATCAGAGATGTTCAATGCAATAGGGATAATTTCAGCTGGAATCTTGAAAATAAAAACTGGTAACGGACGTTAAAATAATAGATAACTCACACGATTTGAATTGAAAATGAAGACGAGGGATGATCTTATTTTCTAGAATATAAGTTGGCTTTTGAACTATAATAAATTTTTCTCACCTTTTTCATGTGTGTAAAACTATTGGGGTATCCCATTGAAGACTTTGAAATATCTACCTACTCCTAGAAAAGCTATAGAAAACAGAAATTACTCTTCTATACAAAATAAAGCTAATAGCAGGAGGACACTGTACATCAAGCACACCAAATCTCTTGGGCCCCTAGTTGAATATTGAGTGCCACTAGCATGACCAACTACTGACTAAGCATGATATATTGCACTGACCGAGTAATCAGAAGAAAGGAATGCTTATTTCAGGAATATAGTCAGCAACAACAAAAATGAAAATCATAAATCCTAGGCCATGTTGAAAGACAACATTTACAAAATAATGAAGACAATACATGTACTTATTACATTCTCATATGAGTATACTATTCCTCAACACATCATGTTAACGTGAATCATCACATGAACTTGCTTCACTAATGGTACTCTTTAATTTTATGTGTCTCAAAGACTGAAGTACATGCATGCAGACAGACTTGGCTTTTGCACTCTGTTGAGTAGGTGACTACACATGGACCCCATGGAAAATGTAACAATACACGGCCCAAAAAAGATTTACAAGTAGCAACAAAAGTGGTGCAATTTCAAAGCGTATTTTCTAGTATATACTATGATGTCGCCTCACAAAATTCAATATGAAAGTTTATGCTGGCAGTTTATTTTAATGGCATTAAAATGTTTTACATCCATTAGAGCAGTGGTTCTCAAACTTTTGTAAAAAAATTGTGTAGCGTTCCCCCAAAAAATTATTATGAATTATCAAAACTTTACTGCTATGGTGGTTCGAGATTGCTGACATGTCAACTCATTTCTATTATTATAGTGAACTAGGAAGGTAACTCACCTTCACGGTCCTTCTAAACCGGCCTCGAGGACCTCTTGGAGACCGCAGACCCCAGTTTGAGAACCACTGCATTAGAGGGTTATCATGTACACCCAACTATCAGCATCTCGTAGTAACATTCCACATAGATATGCTGTGCTTTTAGGTCCATGGGAATGAATGGAAGTATGCAGAATATGAATTTCTATATAATATTATTTACTGGCAACATTGATTTTTTTTCCATACCCACGTTTATGGATGATCATGAATGATGATCTGAATCAATGTAACCACCCATATACAAACTAACTAACAACATGGTTCGATTGTTTCACGGCCCCAGACAGCATACTTGCTTACAGCCCTGTCATGGGAGCTGTGACTGATAGGTATTTTTTCGGAACATTTTCTTCTGCGCTGTCGGATATGCAAGCGAAGCTTTCATTGTGAGAAAAGAGGTAATTGCCATAAATTGATATTCACCATATATTGCGAATGCTTTCTGGTCAAGGTTTTCCGCAGAACAGAATTGCACATGATTGAGATCAGAGAAAAGTGACATACTGGTGTAACCGTTTGAATAGCATACCAACCAGAATTACGCAAGGTTTTTCATGTGAACGACAACAGTTCCCGCCCGTCCGGTATTTAAGCTGGAGATGTAATTCCATTCGTTTCGGTGCGGACTGTACGACTCGCATGTATCGAGATAAGATTGGCCTGAAAAAACGAAATGAAAGGGTTAGAAAACACAGTTCCTACAGGAGAAGGTGCTGTCCTAGACAGCTCTGTGCTTATCCAACGCCTAGATATGTGTGGAAGGTAAGTCATGTTGTCACAAATTTAGATGCACCACACAACTCTTATACCTCCATTCTATTAAGTGTGTTAATGTACACATAATTAGCAATGTTACATGATATATTGAAACCAATTTCTTGCATCAAGCTACTCGAATCCATGTCAGATTTTTTTGCTACCTCCTAGTGTTTTCGGATAATACTTTGTTCATGGGTAGACTTCCTTTTTACTATTTTCACTGTGGTGCAATGCGCCACTACTAATCATCCATACACCACATTTGGCACACGTGCCATAGGTTGGTGACCCATGTATTAGACTATTTGGTATTGTACCATAATTACGGATTGATATACATTTCAACATAAATATGAAATGTACTAGCAATGATTTGATAAATCTGGCAAAGATTCATCCTACATACACAGACATCAATAGTGAATTTATAAAAATATTTCCTGATATCACAATCATATCAAATATTAAAATTCAGTGTTCTAGTTACACCAATCACTTTGTTGTGTTGATTTAAGCTGCTAGACCTAGCTGATAGTGTTGTCTTATATAAATTTAATTACCGTCATATCCACCACAGGCATACAGTTGTCCACCTAGAATGCAAATACCAACAGCATCTCTCGGAACACTCATAGGCGCCACTATTGTCCATTGATCGGTCTTCGGGTCATATCTAGCAAAAGAAGAAAGTTTTATATAAAATTTATAAAGTTGTCATACTTTACAAGGCAAGGACTACAAGGCGATATTTTTTTCACGGGTTGAATTTGCGGTACACACCATTGTGAGATAAAATTGAATCAGGATTTACTTCCTGCTTTATTTCCATTGACAACCTCATAAGTGGTGTTTCTTTAATATCTAGATCAGTGGTTCTCAAGCGGAGCCACTTGGCTCACTAAGGGGGAATTTCAAAATTAGTGTAGGAAATTTGCCCAAGGGGGGAAATGGGGAGGAATTTGGAAAATAGTTTCTAGTTTTTTTTTCTTCTGTTTACGCAAGGTCTGATGTTATCAGCGCTACGTGATAGTTTTTTAGAATCTAGATTTACCTACTAGCTTTAAGTTGTAATGACAAATGACTATTAGTTTCTCATTAAAGTTGTATGAAAATTTGTAAATATGCCGTTGATATTTTGTTCTTTTGTTTTCTGTAATGATCAAGCGTCTGGGGAGGAAATGCAAGAGTTTGGGGTTGGTAAGGGAGAAATACTGAAAATTTTTTGAGAACCTATGATCTAGAATCTAGATTATTAAAAGGCGTCTTGTAGTCTGTAAGTATTGTAAATCTGCTACAAGCAGATATATCACCTCTCTACAGTCTCTTGCAATTTGGACATCTGACTGCTTGCGGGAGCGTCATGGCCCCCAATTGCATATAAGTGACCCTTGCAAACGCCAACGCCCACCCCTCCTCTTCGTTTGAGCATCGGAGCACAGTTGGTCCACTTGTTCGTGTGCGGGTCGAAAGATTCAACCGAACGTAAACAGGAACTTCCATCCCGTCCACCAACAGCATATAACCTGACGAAATAAGTTTTTTCATAAGATTGTAGTTAATGCAAGGAACCAAACTAACCAAATATTTTCGTATTTACCAGGCAATATACTCAATTGAATTATTAAATCACATACTTATCTAGAAGAACAGCCACTCCAAGAGTGCTTCGTGATACAGACATAGGAGCGACATAATTCCAAGTTCTTGTCTGTGGGTCCCATCGTTCAACAGTGTTGAGGTAACTCCAACCATCGTGTCCACCAACTGCATACATCGGTCCATTCAAAACAGCAACTCCTGTTGTAATAATATAAGCAAAGTTGATCTAGGCAGCAGTGGTTCCTAAACTTTTTAAGTACGTGGCCCACGTATTTAACGAACTAAAGACATGTGGCCCAGTTATTGCCAAACAAATGTCATTGCTTTTAAGTAGCATCGACAAAATTATATGAAAGCAAAAAATAACAACTTTTCTACGCTTCGCATCAAAAAACAATGCCCTCAAATAAGGATGCATACAAAGCACAAATATATAAAGGTTTATAATCAGACAGCCGCATGTAACCTAGTCTGTTTGAAATAGCTATGTGGCGCACTGAAAATTCTTCATGGCCCACTAGTGGGTCATCTGTAAAATATACTGAGGGATTTTATTCCAGTTTTATTCCATCATTGTTGGAGTGCTGCACCTCAGCTTCCAACAGCGGAGCTTCAGAACAGTGTTATGACAAAATTTCAATTATTCCTTTAGGTTAATTCCACATTTATAATACCATATCTTCCCTGTCATTTCTACGTACCGAGGCCATGGCGGTGTGTAGCTACCGGTGGCATCACGCTCCATGTCTTAGTTCGAGGATTGAAGCATTCGACCGAATTCAAAGTCTTTAGTCCGTCGCGACCCCCGACCAGGTACAATTTGTCGTCCAGGACAGCGACTCCGAACTGCAGGCGACGACCGGTCATTGTGGCCACTACGGTCCACGTATTTAACCTTGGGTCGTATCGCTCGATCGTTGTGGCACCTGGTGTCATCACAGTAGAGATTACAATTGTGATTGGAAAATATATGTTGACAAAGCAGAAAACAATATCAATGGACATATAACATGAAGAATAACAGATAGGGAAAATAAGTTTCCTGCCAATAAGCCCTCCTTCAATAAAATGCCCATGGGTGTATATTCAAGCGAGTTTTCCATCTGTTTTAATTTTTTAATTAGCAAGCTTAAGGAGAATTAAGAATCCAAACGAACCACTGCGACTTTACTGGAAAAATTTCCCAAATTAAATCACAAATATGCACAATCAAAAGCTGTTAATAACGCAAGCTACAAAAATTCCATTATGAGACAATACATTATATCGTGTACATTTTTTAAGCGATTTTTTCTATAGTTGTAAATAAAGTTTGCATTCCCTCATAACCTATTTTTCGAATTATTGTCCAGGGCTTATTTCCAGACAACTCCATATCAGATGCTAATAGCATTCATCCTTGCCAAACCTCTAACATATGATAGGCTTGAGATAATGAATGAACTAAGCTAAATGATTTTTCATTGCGATTTTTCGAAGATCACAAATGTTTTCTTTGACCCGAAAACCCTTTCTAGATAAACTTAATTTACGAGAAAGGTTATTCATGAATAACCATATTTACAATGTGTGACATCGAGCAATTTCATTTTATTGTTCCGATACTGAGAATGCTTGTGCTCTGAGTGATAAATGTGACGCATTTGAACTAGCAGGTAAACAGCAATTACTGGTATTACCTTAGAGTAAATAAGTATTCGAAATTCAAATTTACAATTTTGTGTACTGTCTGTAAAATGTAGTTTGCATTGGTTGCAAGTGTACTGTACATGGTGTGGCAAGGGGTTTGCAGTAACATGTCACATCACAAACAACAAAAATCAAACAATGTTATCATGTACAACACGAGTTACCTCAGTCCGAGCAGTTACATAATATGCAACAAAGACAAATCATTTACACTAAGCTAAAATGAACAAACAATGACAGCCTATTACGGTTGTATGAACAGTTTACTAACTGAAGACATAACCTAACGTCTCTACAATAATCACTAAGACCAGACGCCTTAATAATTAATATAATGATATCACAGAATGCCGCATGCTATGGATAATCGACTACATCTATGAAGTTTCCTGGAATCACAAAAACTACGAAAATGCACCTATACACCACGATACTACATGTAATACGAAGGATGTATGAGATCACAAAAAGACATGGTTTTTACTTACTGGAAAATCCTAGATCGGGAATAAAAACATAGAAAATTAAACTTACTCGAAGATCAATTTAATTTACATTTCAACGATGAAGAAAAACATAGCATTTAATGTGTCAGTATCTGTATCGGGTTTTCTGTATATAAACCAAAATAATTCCTAATCCGTGGTACCGTGAGAATGGGACCGTGGTCGATGAACACACCATCTCAAAATTCGATCATTAACTCAATTGAGCAGAAACGGATTAATATCATTCTTCATTATGCCTTTTATGAGCAGTATCAGAAGGTGGACCGTATGTTATTATTTATTCAAAGTAATGATAGAAGGCCATTTTCAAACTACATACGTGAAGTGAAGGCGTTCTGTTCCCATGAGTTCCAGCCACTGAACCCCATGTCAAGACCCAGCAAATAAATTTACCAAAAACTTTAATTAATCTCATCTATTCTTTGTTATAATCAAACACACAGTGGAGTAGACTGGCATTTCGATATTTTCAGAAAGTAAAACATTATACAGTGGTCATAGGTCACACACATGTGTGGTTCAATGTGGATGCCTATTTCAGCAGCAGTATCGAAAAGCAATCCATACATCATTACAGTTGATTCTCACTTGAAAAAGGGGACACAATAGAGGTAGTCCTGGATTGAGTACTCAAAAGCCTGACTGGTTGGCCCAAATCTAGACATCAGAAAACCCTACTTTTGAGGCATCACATAGTTTACTGTGGCAATTATAACAGTATCATACCCTTTACCTTTTGCAGTGTCCATTCCACCAATCGCAAAAAGATGACCGGTGGTCGATTTCCTTGGTGACATCAAAGTCGGCTTGCGTTCTGGTAGCATGTGATGTATGAGAGATTCAACGACTTGGTGTTGACATTCGACAGATTGTTGTATAATGGGAATGCTCTGGACGTGATCGGCAAGGAACTGGAAAGTGGTGCATAAACCAGAGATGTGTAATAGGTACACGAAACATTTCCGATAATATTCTACAGCACCTAGCATACAAGGGATTTCGTCACTGTCACTGTAAAGCATGCTACTTCATAGCACCGTATTCTATGTGGGTCCATAGCTAGAGTGTGATGATTTTTTTTACAATATTTATTAAAGAAGTCACAAACAGTGAGTAACATTGAACATGTCATTGTTATATACTGTATTTATACACATATGTGGTTGTTGCGCACAATATTTTCCTTAAACCACATGAACTGTGAGAAAGGTATCTGTAGAAAAGTGGTGTGAAAAATAAGGGTAACGATGGTTGTAGTCGTGTGACGATTTTACAGCGGAAAAAGCAAGCGAGCAAGTAGAACCACGCACTACTAGTAACCCTTTGTACGAGAAACTTGCTTTACAAGCCGCCATTTGTGAGTAGTTCTGCATCGTACGACGAGTAAGAATTCGTAGTACGAGCCACCGTCATACATAGTGACTGAGGTAGATGGAGGCAATAGATAGCGTTGCTAGCTGACGTCATCGATTTCTAAAGTAAAATCGCGCGTTCTCCATGACGTATCCCCTTTTTAGATGCCTTGATACAAGAAAACCAGAAAATCCTGAAATCTAGGATTCTTCAGGTTCCAAGGAGCCCGGATAATTGGTTCGGTACTGTACATCAAATAAATCTTGACAACTGAAGGTCGACCATCTGCTATGTACTGTTATTGATATAGCTAACATATATTCAGGACCCTTACGTGAATTTGACTTCTGTAAATAAGAAATACCTCTTTTGCTACGTGTGTCAGTCGGATGTGAGATAACAAACCAGACATCAGGTGATTGCGTTCTTCCAAAGCGTGTTGTATCCAAGCAAGCAATGCATTGAACATCTCTTCCTCGTGTGGTACATTAATCTCATCGCTGGAAAACAGTTCCGATATCTAATGGAGTTATAAAGAGCAGGATCAGCAAAAAAAGTTTTTGAAAACTCTTTCAAAAACAGCAAAAGGATAATGAAGGCTAAGGAAAATGAGTAATCTCCTTTACAAGGGGATCGTTGAAGTCTATAATAGAACAGCCATATCCCATTGAATCATAGTTTGAGAAAATCACCATCTTAACCAACTCGGTGTCTAAATAACATTTCATTACCTTATTTAACCAGTCAAAGTATTTCACTTTTTTGCATATTATCTACTTATTGTTTACCCTATTACTTTTGAAATAAAGAATTCTATAAGTAATTCCATTGTTGTTGCTTTGCCATGAATTAAAACATATATTGAGATACTTTCTATTTACTGTTCTGTAACAGAAAGAAATTAAAGGTAATTTTGTTATAAGAGATATAACTGTTGTTGTCTTACCCATTGCTTGTGACATAAATAAAAATTAAAAATAATAATAATTTTTGGCCCACTTCATTCTATATATTTTGTTATGAGTTTGCACTCATATTGAATACTTCAATTGGAGCCCCTGATTGGTCAGCCAGCTTAATCCTATTCAAATCACACTTGCATCTTTTCTGTCATAATAAAATCAAAACATTTGAACCGTTCTGCAACCCTATGAACCCGTTCTGCATCTCTAGTGGTAGTCACGGGGTAATAGTTCACTCATTCTAACGCTCAGATTTTCCCTTGTTCACTTGTTTTGTTTGCTGCTAGGGAATTTGATTTTCGATAATCAAATATAAACTATATAAACTTCTAGAACAGTGGTTCTCAAACTGGGGTCCACGAAGCTGTTTTAGAGGGACCGCGAAGTACATTGAATTGTACTAAATAAATGTAATTAACATTTTTATACATATTTAAGTTACCTTCCTAGTTTACCATAATAATATAATAATAAAAATGAGTTCACACGTGTTCGAACTGGAGCAATTTTTTTATGGGACCGCGAATCATTGAAACGAATTGCAGGGGGCCGCTATGCAATTTTTTTCAATGAAGTTTGAGAACCACTGTTCTAGAAGGTTGCTGGTTTGGCCTAATGTCATTTCAATTAAAGTGTCTGTTGTCAGAACCTAATCACGATGTTTAAATGAGATTTAACCCATTTATTGGATTTGATATCCCTAATTTACTATTGACTTGTGAAACAACATATATCAGGGCAATAGACGCTTCCTGTATCTTAATGATATCTACCGAATACTTCACACAGGGTTGTCAAAAGCAAATCAAACAACGAGACAAACATGGAGGCGATTCCCACATACTTGCTCATGAGGAAGAAGTAGGAATTCACGGTTTTGAGTCACCTCAGTGAAGTGTTCCTTAAAAAAAAAATATTAATATAACTTTCCGCTAGCTGGTTAAAAAAATCACTGAAAATTATCCCTCATTATCAATTTTAAAGTTATTGATCTAAAACATATTAAAAGATACTTTTGAGAATGTATTGAACTGCAGTTTTATTCTATATTGTTTCGCGTCATCAGATGTTGAACTGCACATATGGTTGTATAGTTTAGTCAGTTTCCTAAGTATAGTATAGTGAAGGGGGCGTATGGCGGCGTAAAGTTGCTCCAGTGGAGTGTTTAGCACAAGTTGGAATAATGCTACTGTAAACCAACCCAAGAAAAATTCCACTTCAAATTACTGGCAATGATAACCATCATCTATTACATCAACAACTTGAAGCCTCTACCTAAATAAAGTGGGAAAACGTGACTTAGCCTTTGATATGGAATAATTTCGAATTACCCATTAAGTAAATACTTTCATAATTCAAAATCAAAGGTAGTTCTTTGTGGGGTTCTGTTATCAATGCTCATTGAGAGATCGAGCTTATACTAATGCTTATAGGCATTGAACACTTGACATATCGTAAACATCCTTTACCATTGTATATTCGTGTGCGGATGCCCTCAATTCCGTACAACCTTGAGAATCCGCGAACGCTCGTATCCCTAAACAGTTGGAAGGGTGCAATTGCTTCAGAAGAAAGTCACATGCTGCGGTCACAACCGTTGTCAACTGAAGAATGTTTGCAGTTGATAGCAGTCTTTCCACATTGTCTTCTCTCATCTCAAGTGAACCTGTGTAAATTATTAGAGCAGTTCCTCGAATAATGTAGATGAGGAAAATTGGTATGAGAATAAATATAAGTGGTTTCGTTCAACGTCGTTTCACCTGGAGTCGCACTTCACAAGAACCTAACTACGTCATTGAGTGGGGACCTACTGTACATGATATGAACAACGGCGGAACGAGAAGTTTTTGGTCGTTTCCATTTGAGTACAACAACCTTAGCAATGTCAGTTTATCCCACACTGAACCATAACGAGATATGTAGATTGCAAGAAACCTATCCCCAAACTCTGAGCTACTAATTGAACATTTATGAAACTTATAACAGTGACTATGTAGATGGATATACGAACGTTAGGTGTTATGGAATAATTCTATGATTTTATTCTACAAATACATAACAAAATCTATTTACTTTTAAAAATTTGTAAATTAATGTACTAATTTACCAGAAAAATTATCACCAGAGATGTGGAGATGTAGAGGTTGGACCTGGCCATGCCAGTATTTTATGAGCCGTAATCGGCTCCAATTCAGGATGACTGTCCCACAAAATGCTGACTGATTTAGTACATTTACGTGATTCGTAAGGACTGGAGCCCTAAGCATCACTTAGTTAGGGTTTACTGTCTCCTTTCATAATGTCACACACGTCTCAGCACATACTAGGTCATCACATTTTGAAAACTTAGAAAAATTCTTTGGGTGAGATGGCTTACCGGAATACATATATTTGACAAGTTCTTCGAGTGCTTCTGGATCGATGTCTTTTAACTCAACTTCCTTCTGTGTAGCCTCACGGAGGTCGTGATTGAACATCGCATGGAAATAATCTGACGTCGAGGAGAGCACAAGTTTGTGAGCTGGAATTCTCTTCTTGTTCACTAAAAAAATAAAAAATATGGTGATTTATGCAGACAACTCAATTGGTTGAATACCACTCCATTATAAATTGTCTTCCATATAAACCTCATGCTGAAAGTTTGCCAGGACAATTATACAGCCAAGCCAAAGCAGAAATCTTTTATCCCACAATTCCAGCAATAAATTTCTATCTATCGTTTGCAACATGCCAGCAAAAGACTTACTCCACAACGAAATTTCAGATCTTGTTAATGGGAAATGTTAAGGGGAAATTTACAGTTACTTTTAAATCACAATAAGAGAATACCAGAATCAATAATTATTAGTTGCTGGTAAATTTGTGAGATAGAATAAATTGAAGAAATTTTATATGCTATCGGGCCAATAAGACAAGAAGAATGATGTCACTGTTTTCGAAGTCGAATGAACGGACGTTAAAGCAGAAAAAAATTACAGTATGCAGTATGGTTGGTTACACACCCCAGTAAACAGATCGGGGTTTAGGGGTTAGTAGTAGTAAATCACAATCAGAAAAATCACAGATATGAGTGAAGTCATAACATAAATCGATGCTTGGAGGGTGAAACACATATTTTCCATTCTGCGTGTGCAAGTCGTCTCGGTAACGTATGCACAGGATTTAACGAATGAAAATATATATCGAGTCGTAAAACAGGAAAGTGGAGCGGTTTTATCAGTGGTAGTATTGCAAAAATGTCAGTGAACCTATTTTCGCGTTGCGGTCACAGTTTAGTGATTTCGCTATCCAAATCATCTTGGTTAAACAATTTCATTCAATTCTGCAAATTTCATCGAATTTCGTCTGATGGAATGACTCAAAAATAATTTACTACTATAAACTGCAATTTCAGCAAATTTTGCTTACCTTTCAATACGACATCGCATAAATGCTGGTCGACCAAGTGATCTTCCATTCTTTGAAGTGCAGATTTTGAATGGTTGCTGTTAGTAAATTCCATGACTTGAAAATATAACAATCTATCGAGAAATTCTTCGTCAAAACTGTATTCCTACTAATCTCAAACAAAGGCAACCATGGTTCTGAGTTCTTACTCATGTGAAATTACGGACTACTATTGGAAGTACGGACTGTAGACACAACACATGGTATGGTACAGCTGGTATACCTAATCATTTAGAATCGATGCAACTTTCAAAAATACATAATTCTAAAATAATTTCTGGAATTACATTCCCTGTATAAGTTTGCGACTCTTTTATAACTAAAGTAGCCATTTCGTAGGCCCGGGCTAAAGAATTATCTGTCAGTCAATACTTCACGCTTTCCTGATTTCACGGATCCCATCCGCCAACAGTTTTCGTGATGATATCGTTGTATAATATCTTACTTCATCAATAAGGAATCATATTCAAATCTTTCTTGAATTTATAAAATCCGAGAAGGTACTGCTGTTGTTGCATAAACTATTATAATTATATACAACCCAAACTTTTCTGCAATGCAATTGAATAATCTATAGATTTTCGAATGTAAATAATTCGGTACACTGATCACGGTTATCAATTCTTTTTGGGTTTGTTTATTTATTGAATACACTAATAAATAGTGCCTACATTTAAAACTGATAGTGTGGTTTGTTACTTTCCTATTGCATTGGAATTCAAAGATTAGTAATGATAAAAGATTTCGTACGAAAGTACTAGTGTTGGGGTTAAAGGGTTAAGTAGCTATACGGTTGGCTCCTATCAAAGCCGCTCTCATAGATTTGAGCGGGACGCTGCATATCGAAAATAAAATTACACCAGGGGCTGTCTCAGCACTACAGAAACTCCGTTCGTTGGATGTAGAACTAAAATTTGTGACGAATACGACAAAAGAAGACATTTCGTCCTTGCACAGTCGCTTACGTTCGTTAGATTTTGAGATAGCAGAAAGCGAGATTTACACTTCATTGATTGCTGCTCGCAACCTGCTGAGAAAGATGACCGTTCGTCCCTTTCTTATGCTTTCCGAAAGTGCAAAAAAAGACTTTGCGGAATTCGAAACTAAGGACCCAAACTGTGTTGTAGTCGGTCTTTCCCCAGAGCATTTTAACTACGCTTCGATGAACGAGGCTTTCCGGCTGCTGATGGAAGGATTTCCTTTGGTGGCCATCCATAAAGCTAGGTAAAGAGACTCTTGAATTTCCTCCTCATCACAGCTGTTTTTAGGTTTGGCTTTAGGTAATATTCCAGATTAACCTTAGAATTCGTTGAGGATCCGGAATTTCGAGGCCTATTCTACAATTGTATGTTTTTACTTTCTGAATTAGTTGTACAATGATCAAGTACATAAAATGGGAGTTCACTTAAACTCTGGAATAGCAGGAAAGTCTGAAAATAAGTGCAAGATTGATACTAGTTACGGATAAGGAGTGCGGTCTCTGAAAACCCGGTTGTATTTGGTTAAGTTTGGGTGAGGGTTACCTGACCTCACGTATCCAGGTTTACAGGAGGGACCACACTTCTTACATTCTACTGGAAACTAACCTACAGTGAGAGAGTGAGGTCTTGCAAGTTTTTGCTTTCCCCTAATCTCAGCGTTCCTGAATCATAGAGATGACCCATAGTATGCAAACAAAACAAACGCAATCGTATCGTACATGTTGAAATAAAAGCATATGGGGAAATATAGTCATGAATTTACTGAGCCCTCACTGATATGTGGTTTTATGTAAGACACAGTGTCTAAAAAGGATTAGACACACTATATTTATGCTGTAAACAATTCAGGACTTGATCTTCACATGAAAATGTACCGACTTCCATTGAAATAAAGTTATCTTCTACTATTTTACATGAAATTGAACACAAACCTAACCAAGCACTCAACTTGGGTTAACATTGCTGCAACATTCTTGCTGCTAAATTTGATCCAGTATATGGGATGATTTCACATTTGATTGTATTTTAAAGATATTTCAAGAGAGCTGATGGTTTTGCTCTTGGTCCCGGGCCCTTTGTCGAAGCACTGCAATATGCCACAGACACACAGGCAATTGTAGTCGGCAAACCAGAGAAAAGGTTTTTCCTAGGAGCAGCGAATGAAATTGGGTAATGTATACCCATTAAATTGCTGTACAGTTGGTCGTCTCTTAACAAATTTAATTCATCCCACATATAATTTATTATTATTAGGTGAAAATTTGTAAACATAACTTCAGTAGAAGCCTTACTATTTTTTGCCTGGTATTTGTTTAAAGTAAAAATTTTACAGGTTTCTTTATATATATCTCTATATTTTGAATATATAATTAATTGTCTTGGAGACAATTTTAATGGATGATCTATTTGCTTAATAACACATTAAAGGCTTGCTTTAAATCTATTATTTAAAATATTTCACTGAATAGTCATAAACTAGGCAAAGATTCCTTTTCATACTGTACAATCAAAGATAAAGTGTTCAACTGAGATGCGTATGACACCATATTGGCCAAACAGTCAAAAAAGCTGAAACGTTGGACTTCGTTGACACTTTGTAAAGGATGGATATTTGAATGGGGACTGTATTAGTACTGGGGAAAATTTATGTATAGGGTATTTCGTATACACTGGACCCACTGTACTTTCAAATGTACTGGCATAAACTCGAAAATATAATTCTACTAGGTGCGATCCTAAGGACTGTGTCATGATAGGTGACGATGCCAGGGATGATGTCGGCGGTGCCATGGATGCTGGAATGCAAGGAATTTTGGTAAAAACCGGAAAGTATAGGACAGGGGACGAATCAAAATTATCAAAGCCGCCGACTTGCATCACTAACACATTCGCTGAGGCTGTGAAAATCATTGTAACCACACAAACGAATGCTTAATTTTCTATGAGAGATTCTTTGTTCACAGACAATGTGGTGAGCCACATTAGAATTAGAATACCGCAATTTGATTGGCTGACAAAAATTTAGGACAATTTACATCGGCTTAGTCTTACAACTGCACTGACTTATGATTGGGAAAGAAATTTCTTCAAATATGGTTCAAATAAACCATTTTGGTTTTCACCCATTCAGTATAAACAAGATTTGAAAATCGTTCTCTGTAATACTAATCAATCACATGCATCTGAATATCTGAATAATCGTTCACCATTTTCACATGTTTACACTGCAGTTGTGAGACTACTATATATATATATATATATACTATAAGTACTATAATATATACTATCTCAATTTTACCACTTTAACTACAGTAGAGCAATACAGTTGATTCTCGATTTCCAGACTGAATGGGGCTGAAGGGGTTGTCGGAAAAATCTGATTTTCCTACAGATGTTGAAGTAACACAACTGACAAGAAACATTTAACCACAGTACACACAACAGCTATATAATAATCCAATATTGTACAAAAACTACAGACCTGAAGCACCATGTGAATTGATGCCACGAATAATAAAAACGTAGAACAATATCATAAATTTATTTTAATTCACAATTTAACTACCTTGATGGACACTGTACTGAGTTTGTTTTGCTGTGTAGCATATAGTGTGACTATTACTTCATCCTGATACAGTGGAGCTGTCTGTCTGTGTTTGTGAGATGAACTCTAACTAATTTTTTTATTCTTTTACATAAGTACTATAAATCTAGTTTATAAATGTCTACTACGGAGACGGACGTTGTTGAAGTGAAGGCGGCTAATTCTTTTCTGCCAAACTTGACGATATCGATTGAGAAAGATGACGAGAACGAAGAATCCCAAGTGGAGTTTGCCGAAGAAGACACAAATGGCGTGCAGAAAGATGAAAGCGACATGGCACCCCAGAATAAAAATTCGATGAAAATTTCATTAGAAACAAAGTCATTCCCTCACACTGTTAGTAAACACCTTCGTTTTCGGTGATTTGATTCTCCAGCCTCATAAAGATGACACTACTTCTTTCATCGAAAAAGTTTATCCTATGCCAAGATAGTAAAATTTTAATGGAATTTGATGTTAACGAAAAAATATCTCATGATCAAGCTTATAACTAAATTGTAATTTAAACTAGCAATTTTTATTATCAATTGACGATGATGACCCCATGCTACCCGATACATGGATCTCAAAATTGCAGAGTAAAGAGAGTTGAGATATATTAATTGGGGTTAAGGTAGTGTCCTGGGTAAAGAGGATACACAGTTACCCTACCATGACCCTTTGTTCCAAGTTATACTATTATTTGCTTTATAATAATGAAATAATCTTATATTTCTCAGAAAATATACGAAAATAAAGCTATCAAGGAGATGGGCCTTACTCCTGAAGAAGCCTTATTGCAAAGAGAGAAGCGCGCCAAGCGGTTTCATTCGCCGTTGAACCGCACCGAAGAAGAAGATGGATATCAAAAAGTTGATGAAGACATTGCAAGTTCGGTCATTGATAAGATAAAAAAATCGAATGAAACCTTGTCAGGTATGGCTTCATTGCACACTAAAATAAATATTTTTTTATGTTACCGTAAGTCCTTTACTGTACAGTGCTAATCACAG
The DNA here is from genome assembly GCA_013436055.1 of Halocynthia roretzi. NCBI lineage: Eukaryota > Metazoa > Chordata > Ascidiacea > Stolidobranchia > Pyuridae > Halocynthia > Halocynthia roretzi. Next base: position 150,414 of record QRAM01000150.1, on the reverse strand, counting down.
TGTACCTTTGTCATTTTAAACAGAAGATGAAGTCATCAGACTTGATGCTGTGTACCTGAGAGGTGTGAATGACCTGAGCACAGAAGATATATTTAGGTATGATAAATTTGATAAGGAATGGTGTGGAGTAAGTAACTGTTGATGGTTCTACACCAAGTGGTGAGCTGGCAGATTCACTACTTTTGGCTTAGCAAAGATATAACCGGCCTTCTTTTTAGATACTTTAGCAATTTTATACCGACTCACATCGAATGGATCAATGACACCGCATGCAATGTCTCATGGAAGGATGAAACTTCTGCAGTCAATGCATACTTGTCAATGACGCAATCTGGGAAAGTGAAACCGAAAGAGGACACAGGTAACATACATAACAATAATAGGACTGCATAGTGAATAAATTTCATGAAATCTGGCTTTCTGACCCTGCATACGCCGTTACAGATAAAACGACGGAGTCGACAGAAAGACTAGAGGTGGATGACGATTTAGATCTTTTAGACAGCGATACAGGTAGTAGAATCAATACAAAATTTCCCAATCATCTGTTCTAGTATCGAGTTTTATCTTTTCAAACAGAAGAACAAATGGAAACTCAAGAAACTGACGATCAACCGAAAGCATCAGAGGTTTCATCATTGTTAACTCCATTTGAAAATATTACTTAGGGCATCTATATCTCAAAAGTTACTATTATTCTGTCTTCAGGAAAATAATAGTAACCCTGAGAAAACAGTGGAAAAAGAAGCGAAGCAATCGCAAGAACAGAAGGATAGCGATGCGGTTTGCTTGAATGAGTTAAGGAGGTGCAAAAAGCCTTTTGTGAAAGATGGGCGTAAACACCTTCTCAAAATGAGACTTGCAGCAGCTGGTGACAAAAAGGTTAGTATTAGAATAACTTGGAATGCTCTCGTTTCACTTCAGTGTATTCACAGTAATACCTTCACGCTACATAGTTTCGACCTTCGAAAGCAGACAACGTCATATGCATTTCTGCATGTGCTTGTCTTTCTCTTCTTTCCCTCTAAGAACTATAGTGCTAGTGCTCCCAACGTAATGACTGAAAAAGTCTTTGAATTCTTTTTTAACTAACGTGAGTTCTATTCTTCAACATGTTTGGCTTATGAAACCAATTAATGACGTAATGCGAGGTGTTACTGTATACTGTGAGCATGAAGTCGCTAATCTATGTAAATAAATTTATCTGGGTTTGGTTGAGGTTAATTGTAGTCATTTTGCATGAACATTTTTATTCTGTCCTTTGTTGATAGTAGGCATTGAACCAATGTCCAACTAGTAAAATTTTCATTGTTGGTTTTAGATCCTGGGTGGTGCGAGCAAGAGTGAATACTACAAGAAGTATGGCAATCCTAATTATGGAAATGTGAGAGGTCTACTGACACGCTCGTTTATGAAGAGGTGAGGAATTCAGTTGGTTTTATATCTAAATGATAAGCAAGAAATTCTACATGTCTGTTTACTTGACACAAGGTCGCCATTTCTCGACGGATCTTTACCAAATTCTATTTTTCTACCAAATTATTTATTCTGCTGTGACACTCCAATACCATGTATATATACGTACAGCAGCTCTTCTGTTGAAGGTTTAGCTCTCCTGCTAGATATCAATAATTCTATTCTGTGAATTAAACATACTTGAAGAATAACCTGGAAACATATCAAGTGAAAATACTGTATAACGAAAATCATATACATTAATCTTCCATTCCAGTATTCAAAATTGTTACTCTTTCTAGATTTCATCACCGAGAGGCCAAGCAAGAACTGGAAAGCTTCAATATCAAACTGGAGTACGGTGACTCTGACAATACATCAAAGCCAGTTTCTAAAACCAAGTAAAAGCCAAGTCATTTACCACAAATAGGGTGGATTGAAAAAGTTTTGTTGTCACCGCTTGTCTTGTACTTTCTTAGTTCGAAAAGAAAAATGATGTACAGTGATAAAAATTGGACTAAATCGAAGAGGAAGCGAAAAGAAGACAGTGCATCGAGCGAGGAAGATGGAGAAATATCGTCAAGTGAAGAGGACGAACAGCAAAAGGAAGACAGAGATTTGATGAACTCATCTGGTAATATAGATCACTCAAGAGAATTTTGTATTGAATGGTAGTATCTTGGATACAGCACCACCACCTAGTCCGAGCACCAGGGAAGATAGCCACTTGAGAGATTTTTTGAAGTGAATTGGCAGTATGTCCCCTTGCCATGAGTCTGCCTGGGCTACGGAGGCGTCTTTAAAATAAAAATGTCATCATCTTGACCTGTGCTGGGGTACCCTAAGTCACCACACCAAAATTGATTGAAATGGGGTCTTGGGTATAAGATGGACACACACACACAAACAAACAAACTTTTCAGAAAGGGTGCAGAAAAAAATCTCGTCACTAGGAAGAGTGAAAATAGTTTTTTTCATGGTTAAAATCTGCCAGTTGGAACATTGGTATTATTGGCATGAAGGCAGTTGAAATACTAATTCAAATATTACAACTATGTAAAAATACAATTGTATGACAAACAATACACATTTTTATGTCTTAAAATACCTCCTATGGGATTATTTACATGCGAATCTAGGGGTGTCTCCATTACTGTTCATTTGTGGTAACTTTTTCTTCCATATACTATCAGCAAAAGACCTGTCTGATGCAGTCCCTGTTCGCCATCGACATGCAGAAAAAGAGAGAGGTACTATGATGGCGGATCGCATTGCAGAGAAAGTTCAGAATGCTAGGTGACTATCATCATCATTTACTTTTTCATAATTTTACTGTTACGTGTGATCGTACTATTCCGATTTATGATGCTGAACAGGAGACAAAATTCAAGAAGAGAAAAACACAGCCCGGAAAGAAAGAAGCAAAACGTCTGGTCAAGATTAGGGAACAGGAGTAACATGACGTTCACAGTGAAAAATGATGATGGCCAAAGACACAGAGAAAAACACACCAGGTTGGACAATGTTATATTATGTCAGTTAAGCAGTGCTGTATTAGAATCTGCCATTCCAGTGCTAAATTTTTCTAATGAATAGAATCATAAGTCCTGCACATGTGACTCGAGTTATCTACATCAAATAACTGATGCCATATCATTCGACTATAAAACAAGGCATAAAAAGAGATTTTTTGGTTCACATCGACTTGATCAGAGTCTGTACAAATGAATACGAATCCCCATGCAGACAAACACGGGTCCACTAAAAACCATCCATACTAAACCTCACTCATGCTAGTTACTCAAGAATTAGGCATTATAATATATGTGTGACGGTGTGTTATCGGTGATGTCCTGAACGGTAAAGTTTTCAGGAAATTGAAACTCTTTCCTTTGCAATCTCCAGCCATCGAAAGTGAAAAATACTGTAGTGAAAGCAATTTAATCAAGTCTAACTTCTGACTGACACTAAGATGCACTTCCTCTTCTCACCCTTTCCTCGCAAAAACATTGCTACTTATAAAAAGTACTTAAGTAACTATTAGTACATAAGAGTAGGAGTAAACACAGTGCCACTGCTACCACGGCCACGGTTCAACTGCCACTTACAGCGATCACAAACATAAGAAAAATCTCCAGCCCACATGGTAAACTACATAAGTTGCCAGGTTGTGTTGATGAATAGCGGCGCAAAGTNTATAGATCACTCAAGAGAATTTTGTATTGAATGGTAGTATCTTGGATACAGCACCACCACCTAGTCCGAGCACCAGGGAAGATAGCCACTTGAGAGATTTTTTGAAGTGAATTGGCAGTATGTCCCCTTGCCATGAGTCTGCCTGGGCTACGGAGGCGTCTTTAAAATAAAAATGTCATCATCTTGACCTGTGCTGGGGTACCCTAAGTCACCACACCAAAATTGATTGAAATGGGGTCTTGGGTATAAGATGGACACACACACACAAACAAACAAACTTTTCAGAAAGGGTGCAGAAAAAAATCTCGTCACTAGGAAGAGTGAAAATAGTTTTTTTCATGGTTAAAATCTGCCAGTTGGAACATTGGTATTATTGGCATGAAGGCAGTTGAAATACTAATTCAAATATTACAACTATGTAAAAATACAATTGTATGACAAACAATACACATTTTTATGTCTTAAAATACCTCCTATGGGATTATTTACATGCGAATCTAGGGGTGTCTCCATTACTGTTCATTTGTGGTAACTTTTTCTTCCATATACTATCAGCAAAAGACCTGTCTGATGCAGTCCCTGTTCGCCATCGACATGCAGAAAAAGAGAGAGGTACTATGATGGCGGATCGCATTGCAGAGAAAGTTCAGAATGCTAGGTGACTATCATCATCATTTACTTTTTCATAATTTTACTGTTACGTGTGATCGTACTATTCCGATTTATGATGCTGAACAGGAGACAAAATTCAAGAAGAGAAAAACACAGCCCGGAAAGAAAGAAGCAAAACGTCTGGTCAAGATTAGGGAACAGGAGTAACATGACGTTCACAGTGAAAAATGATGATGGCCAAAGACACAGAGAAAAACACACCAGGTTGGACAATGTTATATTATGTCAGTTAACAGTGCTATATCAGGATCTGCCATTCAAGTGCTAAATTTTTCTAATGAATAGAATCAAAAGTCCTGCACATGTGACTCGAGTTATCTACATCAAATAACTGATGCCATATCATTCGACTATAAAACAAGGCATAAAAAAGATGAAATTTTTTTGTTCACACTCGACTTGATCGGAGTCTGTACAAATGAATACGAATACGAAAATACTGTAGTGAAAGCAATTTAATCAAGTCTAACTTCTGACTGACACTAAGATGCACTTCCTCTTCTCACCCTTTCCTCGCAAAAACATTGCTACTTATAAAAAGTACTTAAGTAACTATTAGTACATAAGAGTAGGAGTAAACACAGTGCCACTGCTACCACGGCCACGGTTCAACTGCCACTTACAGCGATCACAAACATAAGAAAAATCTCCAGCCCACATGGTAAACTACATAAGTTGCCAGGTTGTGTTGATGAATAGCGGCGCAAAGTTCAAATTTAATCCTTTTTAAACTTTGCTCCGAAATCCAGTACCTAGTTACTAGTTTTCTACCTTATCATTTGCCAATTTCTTCGTAAAACACATGCTACTAATAAATGGATGATAATTTAATTTCAGGGAACCAGATAAAAGAGTACTGGAAAGATTACCAGCTTCCCTGAGAGAGAGATTGGGAACAAAGAACAGTGATCGCCACAATAACCATCATGTACATGATAGGAGCAGGAGTTCTGCTAGGTAAATATTGAAAATAGGATTAATTTGAACTGACGGTATGGTGTAGTTATGCAGTACTGAAACAGCGACGTTCTCAGTTATGGCAGAGATAAATAAACAATTAAGGTACAACAATCAAGTTATTTTAACACACAAAGAATTATTATTTTTGAAGTAACTGGAATAATTTAATACACAATGATACAGTATGATAATGATAGTTTAACAGACTGGTTAAGGTATATTATGGTGATGAAAAACTTAGCCTTTCAAATCCACACATTTTTAAAGTCTATAGTAAGCTCTATACTGTACCATTTGCTGACGAACACGGTTTATATTTTCTAACAATCAAATCTGATAATATGACCACTAGAGGTTGTCCCTTCTTATCTACATAGTACAGAGACACTGACAAACCATCTTGGGGTGGGAAAGTGGCGTAGAGTAACAGTAACACCTGTATAGATACCACCACTGCAGTTTAATAGGGACCATAAATAAAGTTAATATTTTTGGGACGGAAAAAGGAATTTTTAAGGCATAAATTGACATCGATTACCTGGGAAATTGGATACGAGACTTTCACGATTTGTTTATCATAGTGTTAGGAAAATTTTGACAAAATTTGAATTTGATAACCCAACTGCATGGTGTCCAAAGAGGGAGTACATATATAGTATCACCGTCAGGTCTGGTCTGGTCTTGGGATTGAAACCCATGTATAGAGCCGGAGCGAGACACGATTACATAACTTGCACTAAAGTATTAGCGTAGAAAGATGATTTGAATCCCAGTTAACAATGTAAAAATTAATAAGGGACATCAGTTGCCATCAGAGACAATCAGCAATAATGGGTAGTTCAAGCTACACTACAAAATATGGATTGTTCATACTTCATGGAATGAACTTAACTCACTTTTACTAGGTGAATATTTGAAAACCCTTATTATAATTATAGTACAAATCAAGTATTTATGATTCACTGCATGTAACAAACCCAGACCGTAAAATTTGAAGAAGAGAATTGGCTCGTACATATTTTATGAATTACTGCAATAAATTACATCATGACCAAATTTTTCTGTATATTCAACATGGAGTAGAATTCCCAGGAAATCACAGGGGGAGGAGAATTATCGTTACCTATCATAGTTGACTCATAGAGTCAACAATGAGACAACATTAAGCGATTAGACTTTGAATTGACTCGAGCAGTGTTAGTTACAGTAGAATCTACATGTTTTGAAAAACAAACAATGACTGTAGAGTTTTTCTCCCCTCTCTTACACTCAGAGGAACCTGACAACACTACTTTTATCTTACATGATGACTCACATGCTATTGACCAATATTCTTCTGCTTTTTTATGACTAACTTGTGAAATATTAAACCATGCTACTTAGCAGACAAATACCATAAAGGGAAAAATGATCTGTGTTTGGGAACTACATATTGCCTTGCCCTTTCTTGCCGACGAAGTCTGACTCCACATCTGTGTCACTGATTAGACTTGATCTTGAATTTAGTAGTTTATTATGGTAAGCTAATTCAAGACCGAAATCCAACTGCAGTTAAACATTCTCCACTACTAAGATAACTGGTGCTTATTGCTACATAGTCAGTGTGACAAGGGGTGACATTATATCCATTGTTACAGGTGTATAGGAAATGACATGATATGTACTTTGATTCATTCCCACGATCTAGAATTGATTGGTATTTATGACTACTTGATATTTTCAGTTTCTCCTATTAAATGAGACATAAAATGCATGATGCAAACAATTACTCAAAAGGTTTCTATAAGGGTTTAGTTGTAGTGGTAGTATGTCTTGTTACATTTCTTACGATCAACTATTTTTTGATTTGGTTTTCCAGACATGAAGACAATCGAGGAAGAGGTGATAGTGCTAGTAGAAGATCGCTATCTGAGTCGCCGAAGAAAGAAGTGAAGAAGGAACGCGACCTTCCCCAGTATTCTCCTCCACCTTGGGATGACGGGGATGTGACGGATCAAGATTGCGATGAATTTGTATTGTGATACCGAGATCAAAGTTACTTGATGTCGAAACGATGGACTACTCAAGCCTTCCTAAGCCCATGGCCACCGAGGAACAAACCAAAATCCCAATGGCCCCCCTGAATAAATTTTGTATCATGAATAATATGATATGAATAAATTGTGCTTTTACTGGATGAAAAAGTTTGTCTGTTTCGTATACTATATTTAGCAAATACTTAAGATCATTGGTTCTGATACTGAATGAATCAGGTATAGAGATTTGAAAGACAGTTTCAGTATCACCTAAAAGCATTTTACATGCTATATTGTGTCGACCGGCCATGAAAAATTTGTATATATCAGATTTTCGGAATCAGGGAAATTCTCCCGACTGCAGTACTATATTTAGTATTTATAAAAAGTTCCATCATGGCTATTTTAATCTGATGATATAAATAACATCTGTCTGCACTCAGGTTCTCAGCCCTATCATTTCTCATACATCATAGTTTGAACATGCACTTCAATTCTAGATCAGGGGAATAAATCTATCTACTATCAGACTACATATCATGGAATTTTCCATACACATGTTATAACGTATATAAAATATGCCACTCAGGGCTGTTCAGATCCTTCTCATTTCCACGCAGACTCAATAACCAATAAACGCCGGCTGATTTTTTTTCGTAAAAACATTTAACCACTAAGCGGGTTTCGATACCAATTGGGATCAATAATAACAAATTCTCAAATTCAATATGACAAATCAATCATGCAGCAAATGGAGTCAGGACGGAGAATAGCGTAAGACGTACCTAAGGAATGACACGCGCCACTAACACTGATAACACAGAATCCTAAATAGGTATCGAACGAGTATGGTGTCTGAGTTACCTCACGTATACAGTATATGTTAATGCCTTCAATGCCGTGAAACACAGCGTCAACATGCGTCTTTTTTGCTGCGTTACGATTACGAGCGAACATGCAGATAGCAAATTCCTATTATATTAATGCCACTACGAATTTTTTCACCGGTGTTAAGTAGAAAATTTCACACATTATCGGTATGAAGATTTTTGATTGATATTGCGTCACGCGGCGTACTGCTTGTGAGTAGCTACCACGTTTTCGGGACCCAATCGGAATTCGTATTTCCGGTATGAGAATTGTAAAATATACGCATGCTCAAATTCAACATTGATTAATAGTTGATCAAACACCAGATTACCACACATCCTTAGCTACTGCTATAATTACTTGGAAAGGGCGCCAATCGATGTCAAGTCACTTCGTACTGTTTAGGACACTCAGCTCACAACACAGTAACGAATTTTAATAAACCAAATACAGGGAACACCGCTCACTCTGATCGTGAAATATGTCATTGACATCAATGGGTCCCAAAACATATTTACATCATTTTCATATCTCTCACCTTATGTTATCAGCCAGTCAATATTATCAAAAGGGGATTCACACTAATCATCGTTCACTGTATTAACACTTCCTTCTTCATGTTATGAATTGGTATGTCTGTACGCGTTTGAAAAATGATGATGAAAGGAGAAAGGAGAATATTGCGTAATTTGATGGATATAATTTCCTCAGATATTAAATAATTTCTTTTCATTTCCGCGTTTAAATTAATACGAAAACGTCATTATACAAACGAACAAGGCTTCTTCAAGCCTCCCAGCAGCCTATTCAGTCGCCATTTTGATGGGAATCGGAAGTCTGAATTATTTCATGACTAATTCACGCTTGTGTGTTTCATTTTGAGAACACAAAATACATTGGTTTTTATAACACGACGTGAATAATGATCATACATGGCTTGATATATGACTGAACCACAGAAGCCAAAAGCTGGTTTTATATTGACATATAGTGCATCGAAGGAAATGACAGATCATCTAGGGCCAAACTTAATGTAGTCTAAATCTCAAATGCAATCGATAATAAACATGCCAAACGGCAAAGTCAAATGAGTGATAGGCCATGGAACTTCTAGGTAACAAACACAATCTTCGCAAAAAAATTTTAGTGGTATTGCGAAAAAATATAGAGGCTATAAATTACTACAAAAAAAAAGGGAGAAGTCTTTGCAAAAGGCCTATTCAACGAATTATTGCAGTATAATCTCATTTAACTTATTCCACATTCGATCCTATAGATATTTTGGAACAATGCGTGGAGTTTATATGTTCAATGGTATACACAGGTACATATTTCTGTTAGTCTGAGCCGCAAGTTTCCGGAATCTTCCGTTGTAGCTTGTTTCGTGTTTACATTCCGTATAAATAATCCGTCTTTAAAAGTGGTGGGAAATTATAGACGTACGCGTAAATCAATAAGTCATATCAAGTTATAATAGAGCTTGCTAACATTTTTTAGCTCTCTCTCTCTCTCTCTCTCTCGTATGTATCATGTATCTGTAAATATCGGTTAGTGTCTATTAACCGCTATGTGGATGCAACACGGAATTGGAATTGACTTGCCCAAGAATCAACTGTTTACTGAATATACATACGGCCGCATTGAGAGGAACCAAATCCGAGCTGGATTAAAATTGCAATGCTAATTGCTATACAAATCTGTGATATAAAAAGCTCGAAATTTGTGTGCTTATTTGGCTTGGCTCAGCTCTTTCTCAACGTAGTTTATCAAATTTGAATCCAGATCCCAGAATACCGTAATGCATAAAAAAGGGAAACCAGGTCTGGAGGAGATGAAATCCTACTCAGGGTCACTATTAACGTCCCCTAGCGACGACCAAAATAAAGATAATAATATAGATATCTGTACAGCACTGGTTCCCATCCCCTTTTGCTAATGGCGATCTTTTGACTCGTAATTTGTGCCCGCCTAATAGCCGTGAAACGTAAAAAAACTAATTTACTATTTGCAGTATATAATACGAGTGGTGGTTGCGATAAAAAAAGCAAAAATAATCATTTTAGCTTACAATGAACAACGTAATAAATATGGAAGTGAAATGAAATGGGGGTAATGTTGACCTTCGGTACCGTACATTCATTTGTCATTTTCCCAAATCGATGATAGGTTATTTTACTATCTATATTCAATACGTTACTAACGCGATTACTGTATTATGAAAAAAATATTGTCGTGATATTAAATCAACATAGCCCAGTAAAATGTGCCTCTATGACTTACCAATACACAAATTCCTGATATTGATTAGTACCGTACATTTGTTTTCGTCTCAAATCGATCATGAGTATTGTTACCGTGATTATTACATGTATATATACAAGATACAATTCCACGTAAAATATCATCTCTTTAGGCTGCACAATACAACTACTACAAAACATAGAAGCATGCCTATGCCTATGTTGGAATAATATGTACATCACAAAATTATCTATAATTAATGTACAGTAGTGTGTGATATGCCTATTTCCAGTAGCGTGTCTACAAGAGAGACCGTTTATCATCAGTGCAGTTCTAAAGCAGAGTTTCCTACTATAGCGACTTCAGTGACGTTTTATACCATGGTGGCTAGAGGGAATACTTCAACTGCCAACTAGCACGATCGAGACAAAATCAAAAAAAAATTTCTCGTAGATTCATAGAATTATATTTAATTTTGTAGTATCTTTCAATCTGTGAGCTTATTTGAAATACTGAAAGAATGCCGTTCCTTCTCTACAAAAAGAGAAATGGAACGCAATTCTCACGCGTTTTCACAGAACTAAACGACTGTCACTGACCTCCATTCGTACATAACGAGATGCATATCAGTTAATGCATCTCTCAACATGTAAGTTACACGAATTAGATTTGTTGTGGTGAGATGAGATCTCAATTATTGTATCTGTGCGAAACCTTTCTCCCGACCATTTGTGTCCATTAAAGTATGCTAAAAGCGTATGTGCTCGATGAGTAAGAAATAAAATACTTCCTTTGAAAGCGTCTGGCGGACAAAATTACCAACTAATTTTGCAAGCGAACGCCAATTACAGAGAGCAATCATGGCCAGAGATACGCGGAAGAACATTATAGTTGCTTTTCTCGATTGCGATTAGCGTCGTTAAAAACGAAAAAATTACCATTAGGATTTTGCGATAAAGAAGTGTACGTGCATAGCAACACTTCCCCAGCATTAACTGCAAATTTTCATTGATATCGAATCTATCCAACCTATCATGGAATTCGTGCAGAGAATTCAATAGAAATAGAACGGAGATCATTGAAATTCTGCGTTTTTTTTTCTATTTTAAATCGTCTGCTACGTAAACAGTTCTTCTATTAGGAGTTAATTGCGAATTGACTGCTGACAGAAATTTTTATTTTATCTTGCACGTTTTTGACTGATTGATGCATCCGGTTTCAGTGGGAATGAGTTTTATAGTTCATTTACTTTAGTTCGCACGTACTTCGAGAACTATACACTGAGAACAAATTGGTGTCTGAACGCGAACGCGAATCAAATGTAAAAATTAGTGGTACATACTTCGTACTCAATCCGTTACAGGAGGGCGTTCGAACTCTGAATTGTTCGAAGTCTGAATCAGTTATCTTCATTACAAATAATAGAAAGTGAATTAATCCGTTCCCAGACCTTAAAATTCAAAATTGGTCGAATTCCAATTGGAATTTCTAATGAATTTAGCATTCGAAGTCTGAAACGTACGAAATTAGGGTCTTGCAAAGTACGAGGCAACACTCACTGTGCATTACAATTTAAAATGCAAGTTGCTACTATTAGTTACTGTACTGCGGAGTCAAGTTTGGAAATAGTGGGATACTGTCATGAAAGGTGTATACTCGATAGTCGAAAATGGTTTTGCAAATACAGTCACAAAAGAAAATTCGCAATTTTATGATAAAAAAAAACTGCATGTTTAAATTTTATCACGATAATATCACCATTCTCGGTACAAATCTATTTTTTTCAAAATACTATTACCATTCCTACACCTATAGTCCAATACCAACGAAACTGAAATAGTATCATTTATTTTTGCGACTCTTTTCCCGACACAAATTTGTGACATTTTTCCGCGCCATTTTTTAACACAGTATGGTTTCCGATTTTGACGCAGTAAAGCGCTCCGAGAGAAATAACGGCGATGTGACATGAGCCTAAAACTGTCACGAATTTGGCAATTTTTATTGAATTGTACTATCATTTCAGGATATGATGTCAAAGAAAACACTCGTAAAGTGACAGTACTATATGTCATTATGTAAGATTGTTGTTATTTGAAATAAGCTAAGAGTAAGCTAGGACAACAAACTAAACTAAGCAATGTCCTACACCTAGGATTCCTGCATATCAATTCGGGAAAACGATGAAAAAAATATATTCAGACCAAGGCGCATAACTAACGGATGGGTCAACTCGATGATGTACCAAGGGTAATGAGAGGAAGTCGATGGTTTAGCCTTCACCATCACTCACAACGCATTTTACACATATATACAATGTCTTCCTTCACGAATGTTTGGAAATAGCCACCAGAAGATGCATTTCGTTTTTCGTGTTAGAGTTTAAAAATATAGTTTATTTCGTGTTTGCCATTTTATAAGCATGTATAATTTAAGTTGTGCTGAACATAAAAAAAAATTGTATGTAAGTTCATTTAGGTATGGATATATGGACATTGACGCGGTATGCTAGTATCGGGCGACGACCATTCCGCCATTTTAAATACAAAATAAATTTCACTATACCTAACTCCATATAACATGGTAACTTCGATGTAAACAGTAATATACATTTAGCTATAAAATTCACAGAACCTCAGCGCTCGAGCTTGTTCTACATTATTCAATCAAATAATATTATTTAAGACAGCTTCAATTTTGACTTTAAGTGAATTTCTGCGCTAGAAAATAGTATTAGATAGTCCGCATATTTGTAAGTTGAGCTACAGCCATATATATATTTTTTACCACTATAAGGCCACTGACAAAAGTGAGTGTCTCGACAGTAATTTAATGTTGATTTCGTGGGAATCGACTAGAGTGGAACAAAATTGAGTCGAATCCAGTTCGAAGCAAAATGCCATTTTTCAGCTCAATAAGCCAAAAATGCAAAATTCTTAAAATCTGGTTTTATCAGTAACTGCAAGAATAAGACGGCGTTTCGATTCGACTCGAGTCAGATGATACTGACTTGACTCGATTGCATCACGGGCACAGTTATAAAGGTGTGCCGCTATAGTGTGAGCCTAGAGGCGCGCGCCTTTCATGTTATTATTTCTAAAATCTGGTGTTCCAATGCGTTTCAAGGTACAGTAATCCCCCACCTATCGCGGTTAGTGCGTTCCAGAGCCTCCCGCGATAGGTGAAACTCCGCGAAGTAGGAACAACATATTTTATTGATTATTTGAATATATTTAAACGTATTTTGAATCATTGTAAATCATTTACATACTCTTATTTACCTTATTAACCTTTCCCACAATCATCGATCGGTTATTTGATTTGTTTAAACTTTTATCACTTAAACATACTAGTGCTGTACGGCACGGCATTTATGGTGAAATAAAATACATACAATACAATATTATATAAAATCCGCGATGCAGTGAATCCGCGATGAATGAACCGCTACATAGCGAGGGACGACTGTTTTTTATATGTCAGTATGCAAAATTTTCATTACACAGGGTTTACGATATAGGTACACAAAATTCTTGATAGTGTAAAACGTTCTCGTTAAGAGTTCAATTACTCATAGTTCAGTGCCCTCGAGAGCGACGGCGGGCACCGGGGCAACTACATGTCCCAGGCCCCTGTGTGTTTTTTTGTGTGAAATCATTCATGTTTCGAGGAGATCCATAACCCTAAGAAGTGTAATGCAATAATTAACGCAGTAATTTTAGACTCGATTTATAATTTTTGCATATGGATTTTCGGGTCACAAAGGAAATTTTTTAGCGTGGTTTACTCTAAGCTACTTTCTGCTGGATGTGGAAATTATCCATGCTTCGTATTTAACAATATAAAAGTCCCATAAAGGTAATATATCTATTGAAAACACAAGAGCTGCCGGAGGAATGACAGTAATTCATTTCTTAATATTTATGAGGGTTTCAAGATAGCTAGCATTCACTCGTTACGCTCTGTTGCTCACATCCATCACAATTAATATGAATCAGGCTGATTTATATTGCTCTAGCGACTTTTGAAATTTATCCAATTTTTGAGGCTGGCTAATTTGATTTACCATTGAATAGTTTAATCATGAGGTCAAGCTGTTCCCACAGCACTATTTACCACTGAGAATATTTGAATTAACATGAGGATCATCGAAACGTATTGACTCACATTTATCAGCAGACTAATACTGTGGTCAAATACATTACATATAGTTAAATAGTTAAAATCTTGCCTTTTAATTATGCTCATACACCTATTATATCTACAAGATTTCATTACAGAGTATTGGTTTACTCAAATTCAATGGATGCCGCTTATTATGATCGCGGAAAATGCTATCGATCGGGTATTGTTTATCAATACTAATTTGTCCCAAACCATATTCATATCTCTCACATCATGTCATCAGCCAGTTATTGTTATCAAAAAAATAATGTCCCAAAGCCATCACATTAAGCGGCGACCATAGTGGGCTATTATTATTTAGTTATAAATGTCTAAGATGAAAAATTATTGATGCCTTTCAGCTCTCAAATAGAAGTACTCTTTTTTATGACTACATTTAATCAATTCACATGCCATACTTGGAAATAATTAGCAGTTTGATGTCCTGAACGCAGGAAATTACGCTTCAAAGAACAAGAATAACAAAGTGGCATTTTGATAGCACATTATTAACCTAGTTTGAAAATCGCCATGGCAACCAAATAGCAACCCAGCCAATGGCTTCTTCATATTGAATATTGTAGCGTTTGGTTCTATACCGTGGGAATGAATAAAAGTACATATCATGTCATTTCCTATGCGCTGTTTAGACCCCTTCTAACACTGACTATGTAGCAATAAGCACTGGTTATTTTAGTAGTGGAGAATGTTCAACTGCGATTGGGTTTCGATTATAATTGGTTTTACATAATAAACTACCAAATTCAAGATGAAGCATACTCAGTTACACAGATGTGGATTCAGAATGTGCAGACGCATAAAGAGGCATGGAACTATAATAGCATATCACATAACAGATATGCTGTACTATATAGTAAAGACGATAGCAAGATAGTTTATACTACTAAAATAATATTCCTTCCTTGAATATGCCTTTTGTTTATTATTCAGACATCGCATACCGAAAAACAATGGTACATGGCTAAAACCATTATCACAATCGCCGCCTCCCCCCGGGCTTGCGCCGCTCTGGTATGGCGATGACGTCAGTAGAAAGTACTGCTCAACAGTGTTGTTTGGGAATGAATGCCTTTCAGATCTTACTGATAATGTACTTTTAGGCAATGTAACTTATAAAAAGTTTTTTTATGAGTGTTCTATTATACCGACACTGAAGTAGCTACTAAGGCACACAATTAACTCCTTACAATATTTAGTAGTCAATATTTACAATTGGAAATTTCAATCAATCTCGTGGTTCACCAATCCGTGGTATTGTCTGCGCGTGAAATTATTTAGTCAGACAACGAATACGATTATGCATAGTGTGACAACTGTCAACAGCACCATACCGTAATATAGAGCTGATCTATTTCCAATAGGTTAACCGACGTTTTTTCTTCGCTCTAGGGTTGTTCAGTATCATATCATCAATTCATATTGGTATACAAATCGTGCTCTAGGGGTTAAACACAATTAAAGTCGTGAACTCGATATCAAGCAGGCGGCTCCTTGTAAAAACACGATTGGTTTCAAGATAATGTGACGACTAGAAGCTTGAGAAAGTCACTTGCTTTACTGTTTATTATTTTGCGCTCTTGTTAATCTACCTTAGCTCTCGGGTCTTTAACACAAAGGCAAAGATCGAACATGCGGCCAGAATAATTCGCGTAAACGACCGATGATCGTTAAAATTCCTTCGGAACTAAATAGCTATATAGGCGGTCTACATATTCCGTGGGCAGAGGTGAATATATAATGTAGTACATAAACAATAAAAATGAACTTTGGATCATGTCATTAATCATTAGGCCTGTCAAAAAATACCAGATAGAATATGGATATCGTCTCACACGCGAATTTTCTATCAGGCTTTCCAACATAGATACTAACTTAAATAACAGAAAACAGAAATAAAGTATGAATTTTTCTGCAAATTTTCTTCAAAAATGTGACCTAGGCAATCTATTTATAAATCTGTTTATCAAATTAAGAATTAGCATATGAATTGACTCTTTCATATTAGCAATAGATATATAGAATATACGAATTTTGTTAATCCCAAACAATAAATCACAGCAGATTCAGCGTAGTAATAAAAAAATGCTAACCAAGCCGCTAAGTAGATTGGTGATAGGGGAGACTCGAGGTTCTGTTTGCCAAATAGTTCAACGCCAAGCCAATATCAGGGGAGCTAAAAAAATACGGTTATGTAATCAATGGTGAGATAAAAACTTTTTCTATATACTATATATTTGCATGTTATCATTGAAAGGATCTCTGATATATGATTTCTAAAGAGAATTGCGTACGATTACAATTCACGCTCTCCTAACAGTAAGTGTAATGTAAAATAAAAGTTCATCAGTTCATTTCAATAATAAGCAAAACACGTTTTCGCTGAAAGCATTCACTGTCATAAAGATGCCTTTGTTTCTTGCTGCTCCGTATCACAGCCACGATCGTTTGTTTATTTGTTTGCTTACGTTAGGTAACGAAGTTATTTATTTGTGTTCGCCTGTATCTCACAATTCATTTTGCTTTATCACTTTCGCCTGTCAGACAGTACCGTCTAAATCCAAGAATTCCCGTAATAAGAAAATCAGTTCGTGATCGTGAACATTTTACAACAGACTAGTTCCAGGATGACGGAATGGATAAATTCCACTTGCGTACGTACATTTCCTACATTAGACTACCGCCACTGATTAGCTGACAGAAATATCAGGAAAACATTGTTGGTTTAGTCTTTCAACTGCACTGAACAGATACGGTTGCACAAAAAGCTGTGTCAAATATTGTTAAATCAGCATTTTCAACTGAATCACTGAATAGAGCCGCCTTTGTTAAATTCATAAAGTCCCTCTTATTGCTATTGCGAACTATATTAAAAATATGAACCCAAAGTAATCCAATATGAAAGAACAATTTCCCGTCTCATAAGACGCTACAAGTGGTAAGACGCACCCTATAATTACTGTACCTAGGTATTTTTTTGGAAAAGTGGTGAGAGTGGTTACAGTGGTAAGACTCAGGGTAATTTTTCAGGAAAAAAGTGCGTCTTATGAGACGGTAAATAGACGAATTGTCGCTTTGTTTACGGTATCGTTTACGGTACAGATGTCACGCACACACACATTTTTTGTGATTATTTTGGTTATTTATTCATATAGTAGAGCTTGTTGGTCATATAGTATCGAAACACTTCTCTGGACTAAGGCTGATGCCCATGAGCTACTATACTTAAGAAAATAGATTTTGAAAACTCATAATTCGAGGAAGTTTGAATCTAATAAAAATCTACTTCGCTTAAACCACGTATAATACGCCGGTACTCTATATGGTGTTTATATGACACATGACTGCATAATATTGAAATCGGATAAGAGTGCTATATCTTAATTACGCAGTATTGACAGCAAATCGTGGCGTGTCACATTACGTGTATACTCAACATGATGTTTACATGACACATGGCTGCATAAAACTTATACCAGTCTACGAGTACTTTACCAAAATTACAAGGTATCATGTCATGGGGGTGACCGCATTCATTTTGCTATAAACAACGCAGATCCCAATTCGATATACAGTAATCCCTCACCTGTCGCGGTTAGAGCGCTCGAGAGCCTCCCGCGATAGGTGAAACTCCGTGAAGTAGAAACCACATATTTAATAATTATTTGAATATATTTGAACGTATTTTGAACCATTGTAAATCATTTACACACTCTTATTTACCTTATTAACCTTTTCCACAATCATTTGACTGGTTATTTATTTTTTTTCAACTTTTAGCGCTCAAACATACAAGCATAGTCTTTGATACAAGTACTGTACGGCACGGCATTTCTCAAGAGAAAAAATACATACAATATTACATCAAAATGCATACAATACAATATTATATAAAATCCAATGCGATGTAGTGAATCCGCGATAAGTGAACCGCGATATAGCAAGGGACGACTGTACTGGGTTAATTCCCTAGGATTTTATATTATAAGTCCTACACCATATCTCCTAAACAGATCTTGGAGGGGTGAACTTTATGGACACTCGTCACAGTAAGATTTTATAAGGATACAGTTGAAAATCACTTATCCGGAATTCCTGGGACGTAAAGTGTTGCAGATTTCGTATTTTTCCAGATCTTGGAATATTTATTTATTTATTATAACTGGGTGGGCCTTTTTTCATATGTTTTTGTTTCCCTTGACTTGTTTCCTTACACATAAACGCACACCATTTGTGTATAATTTTTTATTCTACAGGTATTGGGTTTTATGTAAGGTATGAAAACAAAGCATTGATTATGATTACAGGTGAACAAAATGAAAACTGAAAAAGTCAACATTTTATTTTTAAGTAATGTAAAAGTAATGACGCTAGTCATGTTACTCTCATACATGGAGGTGAAATTCAGATCTCATGTAAAATGATGTATGGCAACTCATGTACAAAAAAACACATAATGGATCACTGCTTCAGTATTTTGGAGGTTTTCGGATTTGGGAATTTCGGATAAAGAATTCTCAACTGTGCCAGCAAGGTCGAGGTCAATACAGAGAGGATGGTGACCTCCAATGAGGTTAAAGCAACCTCTTGGGTCCATCATTATCTCGTGACTATAGCAATACTATCCCATAATAAGTTTTCAAATTAACAAAACTCTAAGGAATTTTTTTATAATGGAAAAAGGCCGAACGCGGGCTTTCTTGGTTCATCCACTATTCGTGGGTGCAAGTGGACCTCGGTGCCAAATTTTATCCGTTAGTAATACCAACGCACTAATTATATATATATACAGTATGCGTAGTTACCGTGTCTGGAATATATTATTGCTACGACCATTAGCTTCACCACAGTAAACATTTGAATTCAAGAACCCAACAAATTTATGATAATTTAATACTTTTCTAAAATTTGTTTACACATTTCCGAGTAGGCACTCGGTTCCATCAGAGCCCGAATCGCGTGACAATCTTCAAATTGCTCATATTTCGATAAATTGAAATACAATTTTTTGTTCTCATTTGCGTCATAGGCCTATTCTCCGAAGATAAGCGATAAGAAAGCGAACCTGGTTCAAAACACAGAACATAAAAGACTACTTTCTATTAGGACAAGAGTTTTCAGAGTGATCTGGCAAAAATAAAATCGCTTTGCCCTTCGACGATCTCACGTATTAACACTTCTTATTGCAGGTCCTATTGTAACATTTTTAATAGCAGTCGAAAATGTGCAATAACTCATGTATTGCAGTCGAAAATTAATTAATTTACCAGATCTTTTGACTGGATAGCTCTAGGATTTTAATCATATTCAGTCGTCATAACAAAATTCCGATTCAAAATCATGGAATTAACGTGGATGGATGGATATATGCCAGTTATTTACAGCGGTAATTTTCAAATTTGTTTTTTTGACTTGCTGGTTTTAGGGTTATACTGAACAATTACGTTTAGGAGTTTTCTTACTGCTTCATCAATTACTATGAACTGGGGTTTGCAAAACAAGGTTTATAACTCATATACAATAAATCTACCAAATGACAGCTTTTTTTATGAAAATACACGAGTTTCTGGGAAGTCGGCCATGATTTAATGTCAACATTTTACTAGCTCGACTTATATCAATACCCAACTATTCTACATTACACATATTACTGTAAATTATATGAAATAACGCTTCGCAGTGTGCAAACGTTGGATAGTACAATGTATTATGGCCCTGCGTGGGTCTGTTGAATAGAAGGAGAGCACACATCCTTCTCCAGGACCTAATTACGGTAAAAACTATCAACAACATAACAGAAGATTGGAATTGTGTGTCTAGCAAATACGTCGACCTATACGTCAGAATTTCCCTAGTCGTTTTGTTTACTATTGGACGTACACGCCTTCTACCTCCTAAACTGGTATGCAGCACTTAAACGAGAAGTGAGAAAACGCAGGGTTGTCTGCTCTTTTGAAATTCAAACAATTCGAAAACTTATTGACTTATCAGTTATTAGTTCAAATGAATCATTTCAATCGTACGATCAAGATTTATTTACATCACTACACTATTGCCGAATGTTCGGCCTGATTTCTATTTCAGCAGGATTGAACAAACTGAAGATGAATCTTTAAATTAGTGTGCAAGGGGCAATGTGATTACCTTTTCCAGAGCACAAATTCTGCTTCAGTAACATCAAATGACTTAACGAGTTGGTAATACCAGAAAACACTGACAGATGAACTAATAGCCGTGTTCGTATAAACAAGCAGACAATATAACGAATCGCATTGGCACTACATGCGAACTAGGATGAACAATCGATACAGAGCGCCTACAAAATGTAAATTAAAAGGATATGACACGTACATCCTGTTTTGTCTGCTACAGTAATTTAGAATTAATTTGTTGAACGAAATTACAATTTCTATTGATCTTCATCGTGAAATATTGGTTTTACGAGAGTCACGAATGAAGGGGGAAGTCGACTAAGATCATTTTACTGCTTATTCCAAATCAAAAAATCTCGTATATCATGCCACACGTTACTGTCGTCGTACAAATACGTCATCGAGTTCTGTAATGACGGCTGCAGTACACCTCTATGGTATTCAAACATCCACAACACGATACCCCACACCAAGGCGGCGTACAAACGGAAGTAGTCCCTTCCGCCTTTACCCGTGTCTCCGTTTGGCAAGTAGTTATTTTTCGAAGCCAGTCGACAAAATCCAAAAATGATGCGCGACAGTAAATACATATTGATCTGCATATTGATTGGATTATTTTCTCCGAATATGAGATATCCGCCCACGAACGCAGCAACGAAACTGAACCATTGTTCTTTTTTGCCTGCCGATGCCCGGGAGAGCAGAGACGTCAACAACTTGTACGTAAAAACAAACTGCCCCAAACTCTTAGCATGCTGGTAAGTAGCTTTCAAGATAGATTTGATCATTTCTTTCCAGTTGGTCCTTTTGAAAAGTAATGTCATGACCAAGGCATGCGGGAAACGAATCTTGACACCGTATACAATTCCATTGCGAATACCTTTCAACACAGACAAGCTTTCTCTGTAACGACCTGACGTCAGCAGTCTATTGAAGACGGCGATATATTCGGACATGTTTTCTCTACAAAAATAGATACTACATCTACACCATCAGTACTGAATAAATGATGAATATGGTACAGTAAAATGTGTTCCTTAACACGTTACAAATATCGTGCTGCGATCGTCTCCTGTTTAGGATTAGTGATATGAAAACTGCGCAAAGGGGAGCGCTGAATATCAAATATGAGTTAATAAGTAACTAATCGCAAGCAGTGTTATCAACTGAATTTACAGTCGTTCAAATTCCGATATGTGATATGGACTATCATTTATTTTTAAAACCTATAGGTAGACTGAAGGCCATTTATCACATAGTGCGGACATTACTAGTAATGATGGACTTCGAGGTCCACCTACTATTGTATCAGGTTTGGTACAAAACGGTCTGTCTTCCGGAATCTATAATTTCCAGGGGAGGACTGAGCAAAGAGAAGCCTACGCAGAAGAGTTATATTGTCTTATTCTGTCTTCCCTTTATAAAAGATTCTGAATGGAAAGTATTGTAGCATTGTATCGTTTGTATTCTCACTATGAATCATATCATCGCGAACCATTCATTTTTTTTCGAATTGAGCAAGGGAGGAAGTGATAAAAGCAAAGATATTGCATTGTTTACGAGTGCAAAAGGGTCTGAACACTGAGAACCTTTGATTTCGCGTGCTGGTGGTGGTGTGGGTGGCTGAATTCAATAGTGAATAATACCAGGAGCACGAATCGAATCAAATCGGGATATTTTCAGTGGTTCAGTGTATGCCAAATACTCCGGATCGCCGATATTACGCGCTTCCGACAGATCAGGATACCACTCATCCGGTGTCGATATATTACAGTATAGTAGTCGTGTGAGCATCGTGAGAATGAATGATGATATATTCTAACACTTAAGCACCACTATAGCCAACAGTTGTTGGCGTGAATGAAAACGCATCCGCGGGGAGTCTTCGGGTTAACATTACGCAATAGCTTCCTGTGCATAGTGTGCACGAATAGACACAGACACATCACACTACTACGCCATTAGTACAATTGTGCGATACACAAAGTCATCGTAATCATAGTTTTAATGTTTATATCGTACGACAATCTAGTCAAGCAGTAAACGTCTAGATAAGGCAGAATGGTGGTTTTAGTTAATCTCTGACGTCTACTATATGCAGGCGATATATATTGATACGACTTGTCAATAACATGGCAGTGATAACATTACACAAAGTAAAAATAACTACCAAGTACTCTTCTGGCAGGATAATTTACGATCTAAGTGGATGTGCTTTTTCATGCGTCATCTTCGGCTTATACGTCAGTTAGTGCGGCAATCGTCAGTATACGGGACTTGCGAAACAACCCCGAACGAAAATAAGTAACCAAGATACGAGAAGAAAGCCTTCGCCAGTGGTCATGAATTGCGCGAACCTTTTCTCTCGTCTTTCAGACTTCTACGACTGCGCTAGGCCGCGAATAGCCTGTGTGGGCGGATCGGTTCCTACGTTTACTCATATCAGTGTAATGCTTTGATCAACACTCCAGGAAAGCTTAAATATATTACTGTACTCTTACGACGTAGTCAGACAGCAGATATTACTGGTAACTTACGTGGTGAGCTCATACCCCGGTTTTAATTACTACTATTACTACTATTACTACTACTATTCAGAGCAGTTATCAAGGAAATTAAAATAGCGGTCAAGCGTGAAGAAATGTTAGTTCATATGTTAGCATATTAAAACATACTGTCAAGTAGTGTCAAGAATAGGGAAATAAATCTTTGTTCGTGCTAGGTAATTGTTTGAAGAGGTTATTTCATAGGATGCAGTGTCACTGATCAATACCGACAACTTGTTTATCTCCTCTGCGGGGATAAACCTTCCGCGTTCTGGCAGACTATCGCATTTTCGACAGGCTAAGGGACAGAGGGCGATGGAGGTGAAAATCAAGCAGGAAAAATCCACACGAATATTACGAATACAAAATCTGTAATATATATGAGAGAGAACCAGATAACAAGCACATAATAGGCTGAGGTTCTGACAGACTTAGTAGTACTACTCAGTATTATGCTTATTTGTTTTACTGGAGTACTTCTCTTTGTTCCTACGATGTTTCTATAGAATAATAAGAATATTAGGAAATCGATATGCCAATTGATATGATAGGAATCGCGGGAGGCTTCTTTTCAAGAACACGATTTGTATGATACACTACCCTCAATTCTATTACTGACTATTGAGTTCAATGATCGGACGGGCACACAATTCAAACCATATGAACATCACAAGTGCCTAATATTGTATTGAACGGCGAAAATACTGAAGAATATCATTGTTGCCCCCCTTTAAAAGTCAAGAATTTTCGGATTTAATTCTAATCACAATGTAAAGGTGTGCCACAATCTCGCGCCTTGTCCTTTATTTGCTCAGTGGTAATATTTACCCTGGGAGAAGAGCTCCTATACGAAACTCAAATAGTTAAGGTTATTGTTTCACGCCCTAGGAATTGTTCGTGTACAGATGAATGAATAAAAATTCAAAATTCTTTGTACGT
The DNA here is from genome assembly GCA_013436055.1 of Halocynthia roretzi. Lineage (NCBI taxonomy): Eukaryota > Metazoa > Chordata > Ascidiacea > Stolidobranchia > Pyuridae > Halocynthia > Halocynthia roretzi. The sequence goes on along the minus strand of QRAM01000150.1, from coordinate 126,186 downwards.
TCGCCAATAAGAATTTTATGTTCAACAGGTAAATTTGAATTTCATTCAGTCAAATTATCCTATCACATTTAACCTAACATTCCTCACATTTAACTATATGGACATACGGGTTACTCACTGATGTAAATAAAGGTAACGTTAACAGAGTGAGAAAGAAAAGGATTTGCTATCTAGCTGTACAGCAGGTAGCTGTGAAATCTCACTATTAAGTAATGCTGACAAGTAGAGGCGTACAAAATATATACATATGATACAGAGGCATCGTTACAGCCTATTAGCTGCATTGTTTGAATTGAAAGCATATCAAGGCTTATATTGAATAAAGCGGTTTAGGCAGTATTGTACCGTATATCCGTACGAGTATAAGTAGATCTTGACGAGGTCAGCGAGGTCAAATTAGAGACAATCTAAGTAAATTAGTCTTTCCTTTTTAGAATCTCAGAATCTGTAAAAATTATTATAGACCTGTATCATCACTCAGTAGGAGAATTCAGTTAACTAGGAATATAAATTTTACACCAACAAAGAATTGATATCGATGACAAGTTGTGTGCGTTATCTGATCGTGATTATCATTTTTTTTTGTGAGCGAGAAGAAGGGTATACTAGATCTTATCGTTATTTTAAATTCACACAAAACGGATCGACGCTATGCTAAATTATGCACTTATTTTCACTACGATATTTTATAAACTGATGTTGTCATCTTTATGTAAGCATTCTAGTAGTACCATATTCCCGTATGTATGTATGTATGTTAGATTGTGGTAAGCTGTAAGCAGTGAGTCATACGATACTTTATATAATGTATACTCATTAGTATTTCTTGTGTCTTCATAGAAAGATGTACTTGTAAAGAACGAATATATATATGTTGTTACCAACTTCCGAGTACATACGGTTAAGTCTGCTCTAAAGCTAAGTCTATGATAGACCTCGCACGATGATTGTGAATCCCGGATCACCGATATGCGAAGGAATGTTAGAAAAGAAATCGGAAAGAATGTTACGACTCGGGCCTGTATGGAAAAGAAAATATTGCATATTGAGCACTGAAGCCCTTACAATCTACAGAAGCAAGTCGAAAGCAAACGATGACAGTTGTCCACTGCGGACTGTGCCTTTATGCCACATGAAATCGGTGGACAGACAAACAACGGAAGTCGACTCTAAAATGAATTATTTTTCCGTCGAAACGGAACAGGGAGAGACGCTTACTTTTCGATGTAAAGATGGTACTGGTTGGGCTGCGCAAATACAAATTCAACTTATTCATTATAAGGTACGTCTTACACTAGTTTACATACTCATATTTGTTAGGTACGTTTCTTATAGGCTCTGTGCGACCGAGGCGCTGTCTTGTTGAATCCTTCCCGAGTTTAGGGAAGGACTGCATTTTTTCCGTGATTTGCTATATATTGGCAAATATTTTGTAGACCCAAATTTAAGTCAGTATTATTGATGCAAAAGTTTGGAATTGTCTTGTTCAATCCTGTACTAATTTAGGGGTAGGAATGGATTTTTTCCATGTTTTTTTATATAATGGCTATTATTTCGTAGAGCCAATCAAGCACTAGCCAGATAAGTCAGTATAATTGGAATAAAAGTTTAAAAAACGGGCCCATCAGTGTTGGAAAACCATATGCTTAACTTGTTGGTAGTGAAAGTATTGGTGTAAATTATACTGCAAAAGTATGATTACTATGGAACATAAGCGATCAACACCGAAAGAAAAAGAAATCTGCTGGCATATAAGAAAACAGGCTTGGTCTTGAAGCGGAAACAAAAATTCGCCCGAAAACGTGAATATCTGAGAGATTGCGATCGAAGATAACCTTTAGTTAACGACTTGATTTTTATTTACTGTTCAGTGATATTCTCCCCCTGTGATTGTTATTAGTTTAAGCGATGTTGACAATATTTGCTTGTCCAATGATTTATTATTGATAATGCGTAGCTTTGGCAACCTTACCAGTAGTCTGCCAAGCAGAGATGGGACTTTACAGCAAGGTTTTTAAGTATGCATGTACAGTACAGAATGTGGAACCCATGATGAGGTATAAGAATGGTAACCAACGAAATTCCCTATTTTATTGGCATTCAATCCATTACATTTCACCTAAAACCAATCCAATATTTTCCAGTCGAAACTAGTAACCTTATCCTCGTTTGAGAACTTGCAGAACACATTCATTACGACGTGTGCTACATGAGATTATAGGTTAAGAGTAATTTCGAATTTTATGAGTTTTCAAATGCATTGTGGGCCAGTACTGTAATTTTGCACTTTTAATACCAAATGTGCTGATCGGCTTTCAAGTTTTCAGCACACGACACACGACACACGCCTCTCGAATAATTCTCAGTTTTCTGAACTGTATATAAATTTCATGCGCATGGCGGATGCTTCACTGATATTCTGAGTGACAGACAAACAGCTTATTAACTGAATAGGCTTGACCAAGTCGTTTTTTTTCTCTTGAATTCGAGACAATGCGTTCACACTATTTATTATTTTCTTTACCTTACGTTCTCGTTGCGAAAACGTAGCCACAGATCCATTCATAAAGTTGAAGAATAGGTAACGTAGGAGTCACTCTTAACCCGACGCCGTCCTATCTGTGAATCCTCTAACGTTTGTAACGTGCATAGAATTTCGTCGTTAAACAAAGGCCGTAGAGGGTCAAGAAGCCGAGGCGCAGGTGAATTAACACAAATGAGAAATGCACTGTGCCTAGGCGAAAACTCGAAAATAATGTTCGCTGTACTCGTACAGTATTTAATTTATTTGTTAGAGAAACGACGCTGGAGTGGAGGAGTGCAAATAACTGTGGCCACATTATATGAAATTCTCTCGCTTAGGAGAAAAGCTGGGCGAAAGCGATTTTCGTAAAAAGAAACTTGTCTGCGAGTGATTCATATTTTACAAGGATCGTCATCATCGATCTTTTAAATGAATAAAGATAAATGTACAATATTCATTTCACAGATACTTTTTTCCCTACTAATTCGCAAAATCGGCACTGCAGCTAGAGCAAGCAGCGAGTTACTTCACATCTTACAGTACTTCTTTACATAAGAAAAGCGATAACATCTCTTTATGCGTGTGCTACAGGGTAATTGACATTAGCATCTCAACGAGATAACACTCGATTCGAAAACGTTCCTGATTTCAAACGAGATTAGAGTACTGCGACAATGTGATAATCTCCATAATTGTCACAGGCAACTTTCATTTTTACATTGTCGAGAATTGCAGTACTCCCGACTCGGTCACTCCCGACAACGGAGGAAAAAATGATCATCATGATAACCGAAGAATTTCTTGCAGTAAATATGGAGTCTAGAACTGCATTTTTTAACCAACACGAATTCCGCCATTTTGTTCAGTACTCCACCGTTTTTCGATCTCGAATAAGCCCTCACTTGATACGCTATATGCTGTGCTAAAGAACTACAGCATCATTCATTGTTCAATGCCTAATCGATTCTGCGCGAGTTTTTATTTTTAAACTTGTTTCACACTCTTGAGAGAGTTGAAAGTCGGGCCATGAAGCTAGGGCACGTTATGAAAATACCACAGGAAGGGCATGCGACATTTTTACATTTGCATTATTAAAAGGCATCACCATAAGAGTCGCTTCTTCCGGTCTTACAAACACGAATGAAATGAAAATAGGAAGAAGCGCCTACCGCGTTCCAATAAATTCTCAGAACCTTCAACTCGAAGTGTTTATGTATTCATCATCAACCGAGCATCGCGTATGAAAGCGTGACGCTTAGCTTTTACTCGTACATTCCCGGAGGATGTTGGTTGGGCTTGTTCGCAAATGACGTAACGCAAAATGCGACAAAATATGACGTATTCAGGATGATGTATTCTGTGTGCCGTGGCTAGGAAATTTCCCTGGCTTTACGTAATTACACTTATTGGATATGGTCAGACAAATTCCAATCTGTAGAGGTGATCATGTTTTCCTTGTAAGCGCGATTTAGACTTTCTAGTAGAAGACAACAATTGTTGTTCTCGACAGGGTAAATGTTTTTCTCTTGTATTATTATCATACGCACGCACAGTATCGGTAGTATATCTCATGTGGCTTGACAACACCGTCTTCTGCTGTCAGAAAGAAGACATGTTAAGCTATGTGTTTGTGGGATTTGGTGGCGGTATTACGTATTACGTTTTACTTACTACCCGTCACAGCCGCTAGTTTTTGCTCGTTCTATCGCGATAAGATTGCATTTCTTATCACATGTGACACAACTTGTTTACCAGCTTAGTGCATCGTAAAGGACGGAAAACAAGTCCTTCTCTAGGCGGAGACGGATTTGATCCCATCGTTCGGATTTAATGATTCATGGTCTTTTACGTCAACTACTATCTAGTCACTAGTGAATGGTTTTTTTGGGAATTGGATATAGTTTTCTCAAAACATAAAAAAAACAGTTCAGTTGATTTTCAATAGCGATGCACTTTGCTGACTTAAAAGTACAAGAAGGGGAACTCAATTTTGCCTAGCATCCCCACATGTAAACAGAATATTTAAGTGTATATAGGGAGAACTGCATTCATAATACGCACTCAACTTCTATACTTACGGAGTAATAATCCTGTTTACTGTTTAGTATCAGACTGTGTATTTTCAAATATAACGTACTATCTATTACTTCATGTATACTTTTATTATAATAACTGAAGCCTGATTTATTTATTTATTTACTCTTTTTTTTCCAGAATCGACAAGATATATTACGTTATAAACAATTAAATACGAGCATGGCGGCAGCAGAGAGCGCAATCCAGAGATGCAAGGCTACGGCGGCAGCGCAGCGGTCAACCAGAAACGGTCGCCCAGCGATACTAAGCCCGAAAACGACGAGTTGTCCGACCAAGGGATACAAAACGGTGGTACTCCCCAATCATAAAACCAGCGGAATGGGTAAGAGAAATTATTAAGCACATTTTTAGGTTGTTAAGGGAATAAATCGAGGCATTTTATCATCTACATTACCGGGTTAAAGTTCACCATTTTTTTTGATGTTGTCCTCTTGCGATTATAATTTTTCATCGGTTATTTCAGTGTTTCCCAACCACTACCATCTTACCATGGTTGACATCAAAAAAATAAATAAACGCGAATTAAAAAACATTCTGATTCTGACTCCATGATAGCACGTTTTTTTTTAAATTAGAGACTGAGTCCAGCACCTCATCCCAATGAATTATTTCTCTTTCTCTTTCTCTCCCTGATCCTGAGCTATTATTCTTACACCTAGGTATCGGAATAACGGTAATTCCCGCCGATGGCAAGGTTGTCGTCAATCGTATACTCGAAGACGGGCCTGCCGCCAGACTACACGTACTTCAACCTCGGGACGAAATAGTAATTGCCAACAGTCAACCGGTAACCGGTGTGGAAATGTTGTCCGAAATCGTCAGGCAATCGCCAGACTCCGTTACATTGATCGTTAAACCCTACGTTCATAGAATGTAAGTGCCATTATCAATATATATAATCAATTGTAATCTACTAAGTCAAAATGCTTGGGTCTCAAGGCCATACGAATTACGTAAATGTATGACCAGAGTACAATACGACTTCCAACATCCTTAAATCCTCAAATCAGAATACAGTGGACGCTGCTTATTACGATCGTAGGTAATGTTATCAACCGGGCATTGTTATCAATACCAATCGGTCCCAAACCATACTTATATCCTATTCATATCCCTCCATCGCTAATGTTATAAGCCAGTTATTGTTATGAAAAAAACTCCCAACGCAATCAAAATAAGCGGTGTCCACTATATTAAAAAAAATGTTACGAATTTTAAAAAATAATGTTACGACTGAAGGAGCAATACCACAGTACAGCTGTATGCAGATGATCAAATACCGTACTACGTCCAACATGAAGCAAATTGTGATACAGAGCATGTTGTTTTGAAATTGTAAATATATAGTTTGGGCAGTAGTGTGGTCACGACATTCATTCCCCGACGCTATTTATGTATCCATTTATGGCCATTTCATTAATCACCGTGAATGGCAGGATACGGTATGCAAATTATGAACTCCGCCTGCTGCTGGGCACGTTTGAGCAGTAATAAATGTTGATTAGTTTCCTTCCCGTATTTTTCATATTGTCGAACGTGGTAATATTATACTTAATAATTACTCACGGTATCCGCCTCTATTTTCATGTCGCTGTTTGCCGGCTGCTGCATCGGCTTTATCGCAGTCATATTTACCTAGCTATTTCATCATATTGCAACGGACGGAAGTATTTTGGCAATCGCGCTTTAACTAGTGTTACGATAAGCAAATTTACACTGCCGTATGGCTTATAATTAATTTCCTGATGATTAAGCGAGTCAAAACGGCAACAGTACGTTTGTTGAAATGTTTTATACTTGTGAAAGTGGAATATAAAAAAAAACAGTTCGACTATATGGTATGTCATCTATGTCGATTGTCGTTTCATGTCCATAAACCATATCTAATACTCTACAGGCACAATTCTAGATTATAAATACTCTCTTTTGTTTCGCAGGCCTTCTTCCTCTGTACCAGACTACAAATTATCAAAGAATATTGAGTTTATAATGCCAGAAAAACCTCCTTCAATCTACAACAAATGTGAGTACTGTATGCACATGGTGTATATATATATATATATATATATATATATTTATATAACTAGTCTATTCTGCTATTGTCACTGAAGAAATGTATGTGCATAAGCTTATGACGCAAATCCAGCGGTCGTACCTAGGGAGTGGCAGTAGGAGCGGTTGCTCTGAACCCTGACGGGCGGAGAGCACCAAATTTACATTTACCATTCATACCTATCGGGAAAGAGATAATAAAATCCAATAATGAATTATCAACCAATTTAACTAATGAATTTAATTATTTGTGGGTAAATATTTCAGGGTCCAAAGCTTGTTACGGTCACGCAAAAATCCTATATGTAAGCTTGCAATATCCCCATTCATATATTGTGATCTACGCATTTCCTATGTAACATCAACTACGTTTTAGACTATAATTATTACGAACAAAAGACATTTTCATGACTAATTTACCGTCACCTACAACGTAGCTCAGAGCTACGTAAGTGATACGCGAGGGGATAATTAAAAATAAATATTTGAAGCTTCTACTATTCATTTATCATCATGATGAAGGCCAATAAACTTTGACCTTATCCCGTTGAAAAGCGCTGTCTAACAATTAAAGGCAACCTATTCTTTCTAGTGCTTATCGCATTTACATAAGAACTGTGCGGGCTGTAGCCCAGGGCCACATAATCTAGGAAAGGGGACACCTACCGCAAAATATTATTCACAATTAATTCATTTATAACGAATAAAATTACGAGCATACCTAAATTGTGTATATTGTGTAAGAACAAAATTTGAGAGCCTATCTTTCGGAATGCCGAACAAATTTTGCCTATGATTTTGCTATCTAGTAGCTTAGTAGCATTAAATACGTACGAATATAAGAGAGGTTAGGGTCTCCCGATGTCACCTAGCCCAGTAGCCTTATTCCAGCACTGATTCTGTAGCCAAATTATCTTTCACCTATATTTATTGTATGGGCATTCATCCTTGTCAATTTGACATCGAAATTTCTATGAACCATATCGTACAAATGTACACCACATAGCATTACGAGTGATTGGAATTATTGGTACAATTTTTAATCCCAAGAAATTCAATGTCAATATAAGATTCATATAGTGAGGGATGATTTGACCTCGGTTAGCGAAAGCGATTCTGCCATTCACAGTAAAGGTTAAAATACCACATTGTCAATGACAAGCACGAAGATGGTTACGATAACTCAAACAATTATCGACTATTCTTATAATAGTGATTTCGTCACTACAGCGAAGTTTCTTGTTATCACAGTAATATTTATACAAAGCAAACAAGCACTCATTATTTCGTTTCACACGAATCCTATAGAGAAAATCACTCTGTTTGGTAAATATAGACGAAAAAACGTTCTATTGCCTTATCCTATCCATCTGACAGATGATAGTTCGGCCTCTAGATGTAATAACGCGTTGGTGGTGATTGTATCAGATAACACATATTATATCTAGTCTCTGTTTCAAATACGGCACTGTGCTTAATCAGAACCTTGTTTATGCTACAGGCATTGAGAATCGAACAGACGACTGTCATTTCAAGTTCACGTGATACGCCTATGACTACACATACGAGGCCGAAACGCTGTTGAGAAATGATTGAAAACTGAAGTAGTTACACGAAATGTCTATGCAAAGAAATGTGTCAACGGGGACAGAAGAAAACGCCACCCGAGAGCTCTAAACACACGTACAGTAAGTCCTGGACTTACACGAAGGCTTCCGTAAGTTTCCGAGCAAATCGAGACTAAATTAAAATCTACTGTTTCCGAATGTAATATATGTAAAATATGGCAGTTTTCGGCAAAAGGTTACGATTATCGAAATCGTAGTAAGGCCTGTTGTCTGTACTTACGAAAAGTGTATGGGAAACGCTGTAAAGATGCAGTAAATCTTTCCGTGGCAATATTATTATACATTCTTTATATTATTATTATGTCTGTTTTTTCATTCGTATCTGTCATCGTTTTTGTTGTTGTCATTACTCTAATTTATTGACTTTACAAGCCACAAGTGGACTTTCTGTCATAGACGAAGGATATATGTGGGAGCAGGATGTGTATATAACTGAATTTCAACTTATCTATTGCTAGGTGAACTAATACTATTTCGTATCGTTCTCTTAGTAAATTTGTTTGCGTTTGAACTAGAGGTAATAATGGTAAACGTCGATATTACATTACATACTTAAATAGCGAATAGTAAATTATCGGAAAAGGGCAATGAAACTACGAGTTTACGAAATGTTACATTATCGTTTCCCACAGTAACCACGGACAGTGTGGTAGTACCGCTGTAGTGACATTTTATTGCCTCGTAACATCATACATACACGTTGATCGTAGTTTGGGTGTTGCGTTTTTGGAACTTGCTGGTTACTGCTTTACCGCGAGCAAACTAATTTATTAAAAGTTGTCCTCCGTCCGCATCACATCACATTCATTACATTGCTACTATGACTCGTTACTATGACTACTTACTACGATGCCCACGTAATGCAAACACTGACCGATAGAAACGAACGACTCTTTTTTAAAAGCTCCGCCAGCTATCCCTTAAAACGGAATAAATTTTATGAAGATTTTAAACTACGACGAACACATTTCCACTTCATATAGAATAGCTATCCATTGGATACCCTTGCCACGTTTCCTTTGACGTCACTCCCAAAAATAGTCATGCATCGGCCATTTGTACTACAAGTTGAACGAACCTCTTGCAAGTTATTACACTATCCAGTTAAAGAAGTTCATCAACTTTCTATCCGAATATACCCTTATAGCTGCCAAACATGATACAATCGATTGTTTTTTTTCTTTCCTGCTACTATTTCAAAGACACAGTGAAGAATTTACTGTGACGCCGTCAGTGAGAATTGCATTCGCAGTGTCCCACTACACAATTGTATTACAGAAAGAGTTATATTGCTGTTGTTAGTGATGCTATGTCATTCTTGTTTAAATGGTTTAAATTATCTTGTGAGTATTTATCTGCAATGAAAGAAGCTTTCTTTTCTTTTACGTCATGCCACTCTTGTCAAACTTCGGAAACTTACGGAATTTAAATACAGACTTTTATAAAATACGAAATACTGTTCGATGAATAGACGGCCAGATAAAATAAGCAAAACGGTGATATAAAACGTTACTATAATTACAGAAAGGTAGAACAGGATCTAGGGGTGCCAAGCGAGCGCGGATTTGGATCATAATGGCATTTAAATACATGCAATATGCCAGAGAAATTCCAAATTGATTTTTAGGGAAGTCACTGGATATAGGCTGCTATGTACTGTTAGTTTACATCGATATCAATGACGTATTCAGCAATTTACACAACAACACTAAGTTCTTACTATGCAAAAAGTTTTTGCAAGGAGGTGGCTTCCTCAGGCAGGGGTCTCGGGACCACTAACCCCTTTGCCTCCTTCCACACCCACTATGAATATGTGCACGGTTCTGAATGGACCCACAACTTGCTATATATATATAAATTCCCCATTTCTTAATGGGTACACTGGTCCAGATGCACAACAGAATAGTAGATCCTCCATATGGAATAAGTGCTAGGATGTTATATTTCTCGAGCGATAAACCAAAATGTTACACTGAGAGAAAATATGTCAGAGCTACAACGACTTGGAAAAATATCAAAAGATATAATACCTAAATGTGTGGAAACACTATAACTGTGACCACACACTGTAAATGCTGATCCGAAGAGGAAGTCGAACATATTCCGCAATCGTTAACTACAGCACAACTGATAATGCCATTCACATTGAATTCTATATATCAATTACCAGAGAATTGTGCACAATGATTTTTCCCATACAAGTCCTTATAAGTGACACCAACCATAATATGCATTAAAGTTATCTATTTCCAAATGAGATATCTGCCTCTACCGTTCGATTATCCGGGACGATTTCGTCCATACAAAAATGATGATGCATGAAATTAAAATGTGGCGCCGATATTCCGCCGCCAATGTAAGATAATTACTTCCTTGAGCACACTTTTTCCATAAGACAAAATATAAATAAATAGACAAATATACCGCTGCTCTAATCCCATGAATCGAGTCCTTTATTTTTCCGTCACATTTATTGGATAATCTATCATTATCTTTGAGGACTCACTGTAGTGTGTCATGTTGTGTGTTTATGCGATTAGACCGCAGAATAACAACCTTAACGGTGTCCGTTCTCCTAACGTATAATAATATGTTGAATGCAGGTCACAACAGTGCAGAGCACTGGTTAAAAAGTTTATCTTAACACTTTTACATGCTTAGCGAAATAAAGCGCCGATCGAAAACACACTGAGCTCTGATATCAGCACATCAACGAGTCACGCGGAAACTCAGCGCACGGAAGCCAAATTACCTGTGACCAATCGAATATTATTCATTCACTAAACCGCTGTGGGATCTATTCATTAATGAGCAAGCAGCTCATTAGCCATCACGTCCGAAAAGTCACCAGTCAATAAAATTAATTGTCATACTCAAATGTTATTGTTCAACGAATGGCTTATCCCACTTTCTGCTGGTAAAAATCTGTCACAGTGGGAAGTTTTTATCACCGTGGAATATTATTCAACATCGACTTTCATGTCACTTAATACCGTGAAATTGGATTTGCTTGAGGTTTTTAGTTAACTCAGTTACGAGAGAAGAGCATATGAAATAGTTTCGGAAACATGCCCACAAATATCTATTATTAGAATTCCGATGCCCTATTGCCTCTCAATTTAACTCCATCAGTTTTATCAACTTTTTGGTAACAATGTGGTAAGAGAACATACCGTATTTAGATTATATAAACCGTCTATTGCCTATTTCCCTACCTAGTGTTGTGCAAGTTACCAACTCTACAAAATTTTGGTATTTAGCTTTGTATTGAAAGAATTACTGTATACATGTATAGGATTTCTGCGAGTATAAAACTCGTTTTATGTTCCTTTTTCAATTCCTCTTTCTGCGTCCCATGATCCATATTCAGTATTATGACTCCTTGACACTTCTATGTATTCGTCCGCTTGCAGTTATGATATTTTTCCATCTCATTTATGCGCGTCTCATAATCAAAGGTTTCTTATTTCAAAAATAACATAGGATATACTCATGAAACTATAATCCTTGAGATCGCGAGTCAATGAAGAAAAACTTTCTATCCAAGTGGGTCTTAACCTTTTTAAGTAACGGACCACATTTGAGAATCTTGTGACCCCTTCCCTGGAGAAATTCATTTAAGTAATTATGTAGTAGTATATGCTCAAAGTTTACAAATTGAACTGTTTCGGAAATCAAGCGAACATGCATTGCCAATATTGCAACTTATCGGCCGCCACTGGATGGCCCACGTTTGAAAAAAGAATCGTGCCATTGAATGGATATGCTGAACCCTACGATTCTACTGACAATAAGGTCACAGTTCTTATTGTATTGATGCAGCGATACAAGTCTTGTATCATTGTAGATCATGCGAATGAATCGAAGTACATATCATGTAATTTCCTATACACGTGTAACAACGGATATAACATGTCGCGTAGCGCTGTTTACATCCTTCCTCACATTGGTTAAGTCGCAATAAGCACCGGTTATTTCAGTAGCAGAAAATATTAACTGCAGCTGGATTTTGGCAATTGACATAATAATTTACATAATAAACTATCAAGATGTCTAGTCAGATATATATGCATTTAAGTCAGAATGCGCAGGCGCAAAACATAAGCGAGAAAGAGCACAGCATCAACAAACAATCAAACAATCAATATTCTAGTCTACGCAACCTACCGATAAAGAGTCTCAGATACTGAGCAGCTTTCTTTTAATCGGGAGTGTATTATTAGCTGAACGCTTGACACAATACAGTTTATAAATATAACCATTACCGCCAAAGTCTAATTCAATAATGAACGACACGAATCTAAATATACTTCTTGTTCGGATTCCTACACTCGTCCGCACTTTGCTGCTATCTAACTTATTGATAATTTCTGCAACGCGATCTATACTGCTCAGAAGCAGATACTGCTAATTTACACTATACACTGTATGTACATAAATATAGATAGATATTTTACAATCAATTTGCTCATCACCTTGCATAATATAAATAAAATTTCAAACGCTAACACATGATGTACTGCAACCTATGAACATTAAGAAATTTCATACCTTGTGGTCCACGAACATCAGTCCACATGGCTGTACAGCAGGATTCATGCAGTAGAACAGTACTCCAGCCTTACACGCCTACTCCATTGAAGCGTTATCAACACTCCGTCTACACGCGGTTGTACAGCAGGATTCAGACAGTAGAACAGTACTTTAGGCCGATAAACCTACTTCACTGAGCGGTTATCTAAACTGAACGCAAATTTTCGAGAAGAGAAAAAAATGCAAGGCAATTATTACAAAACGCGCTTGTCGTTTTTTGATTATCTGTCCAAAAAATTGAAAATTGCTTCCCTTAATCAACACATTTTACCTAAAAGCGCTGCTCTAATTAGGAACATGATAGGTTCACAGGGTCTGTGTTTGTAGGCTGGAAAAATCGTCAATGAATACTGTATTGCTGTGCTCAGCATCGCTAGAAAGCTTTAATTTACACAGTACGTGTATACCTAAGGATAGAGTTGCGTAAAGGATCGCCTCCAGTTTCATACTTGACATTTCAACTTTATTGGTCATTTTTGAAGCACACAGGAGTTCCCAAACTTTTATGCCATGCCCCCGAGATATCACTCAGAATCTTCATGTCACACTACAGAAATAAATTGTCCCTTTGTCCTTTTGACACAAAACATCTGAAAAAATAAACAAATACCTCATCCTCTCGCATGAATCCTGGGTTTTGTTGTATAATGTATTTGATTCAAGAGGGAATTTCCATCTGGATAATTTTCCATGGCGGATAAATGATTTATCAACAAAGCAGGACTTGACGATGGAACAACAATGAACAAATATGACACCAATACACCTGAAAAAATCAGACTTCGTCACCTATTTATCCTGTAGAACTGACAATAAAATCATCAGCGTCAAAGCACAAGAAAGGAAACGTATTCTTTCCCAAAATATTGTTAACAGATTTACAATAGATTCCGAATTCTCCCTATGAAATAGTTTAATCATTCTGTGATAATAATAAATATAACACATCCAAAACACTTGCCTCATTTTCCCCGTTTTCTATCACCTAGCGGGGAAAATGTCTCCCTGTAAACCTCCCCTTTCTGTTAAGATTGCCCTCTTTATACAATCTGGAAGCTTTTATTTGATCAATATTCTCAATTGATATATATTTATTTATATATCAGTTACATAACAGGATTCAAAATGAAGATTTCAAGAATTATTCCAGAATACATTGAAATTTTGTATTGTAAATCCCAACCTAATATTACATGAAATGATTAATTTAAATAAACTTGAAGTGATTTGATTTTTAATGTAAAAGCCTTGAAGCAAGCTGGGTATATACATTTATATATAACTGGGTGCAAAATAATAAACAAAAAGGATTTCATTAACTTATAAAAAGGGATTCTGGAAAATAAAAGGGTCACACTTCAGGTTAAAAATTATTTACCACATATTTCAGTTTGTTTACAGATTCTGTTGATTGAAATAGCAATAATGAGAATACGCCGACGACATAGCAACGGGGGTGCCCCAGGGGTGGTTGCCCTTGTAATCCTCATCTGTGAATTGCATAGGGCCTATTAAAAGCGTGATTTCCCGTTTCCCGCCAATTTAGTGTTCCAACACAGAGGTAAAACATGATGCTGGTCTGGTGTATGTGCTTAAAAGGGACCGAGTGTAGCAATAAGGAGTGCAATACACTTGCCTTGCCCTGGGTGCTGGAAACCCACACTACACTACTGATCTGGGCCGAATTCAAGCTGCCAGAACTGATGACAAAACAAATTCCGTATTTACTGAGTTTGTTCAAGTTAATAAATCAGTTGAAATTTTGATAGGCATTTCTATCAGGACACAAAGAATATTGCGTGAAATACTTCACCAATGTAAAAATCACACTTAAAATTACTGGTACAATACTTCAGTATTCATAGAAATTCGTGTCGGTGACATTTTTTGGTCTGAATTAATATTTCCTTCAAAAATTATAAAAATTACAACACTTCGAGAGAAAGCCTCCAGAAAAATGAAAAAAAAAAATGCATTTTTTTCTCAAATGTAATGCCCGGAACATATGAGGGCAATGGCCAATGGCCAATGGCCAATCCAATGTCGTTTTTCCCCACCAATAATGAAACAAAAGAGGCATGAGATTCCCTGTGAAATGACATATATAGCCTTGAAACAGAATTGAAATCACACTGAAATACAGTGGTAGAATATTGGATTCAGTTCCCTTCACTCATCCGTCATTTCGATCGCTACGTAACTGTCCTCAGGATATTCTTTTTTCACTTGCGGGCATGGAATATAGAAGTATTTAGTAATAAATTTTTTCACAACTTTATCAGAGTCTGTTGCCTTCTTTGATTCCAACATTCCCATGGTAATCAAGTTTTGGAAATACCTGGGAACTTCTATATGATCGATTTTGTTGTGCGGTTGCTCAACTAGATTCTCCTCAGCAGCGTACCTTTCGGATCCATCCCCGTCCACAAGGACCTGATAGAAGGGTTGATTCGCTCCCCTGGAAAGCGACGGAACATTCATGCGCTTAATCCATTCCGGAGACATTTTGCAATATGGATCCCAACCCCGTATTATACAGTTATACTTGTGCAATTTGTGGTACATGATCATGCCCACCGAAAACTCCACCTTCACATTGAGCTTGGACTTGAATTTCGGCTCGGGTTCCTTGATTTTTCCTGTCCTAAGGCGCTCTTTTCGTTCCCTATCTTGCATCAGGTACTTCTCTTTTATCTTCCTCGCATCAGGTTGCATTCCCACAATAACATTTTTGAGGAACGTCATGTCCTGTTCGGCCACTCGCAAATTCGACATGGAGTTGATAAAGATCGTCATCCGACAGAGCCTCGGCGTCTGCGAGAGAGGGCAGACCAAGCAATGAAGCAGAATAGTGTGTCTTCGTATTGGCGACTTATCAGCTTTCTGTATATCTATGTTCGTCAAGTTGTCACACATGCGTTCGAGGACCTTCCGCTCAGGAACCAATTTGGATCTCTCCTCTTTGAAGTCTGTCATGCATTGCATCCCCCCCTCGTACGGGTTGATGACCATGTAGCAGTCGTCGTGGTCAGAACCTTTGCCTGTTTCTGCTCGCTGCCACCGAAGATAGTAACTGTTGTTCCCGTTGCAGATGAACTTCAACTCTATGTTGAATCTCATTGCCACTTCACTGTAGAAGAGAAATACGAAAAATGGATAGTGTCTCTTCCCTTCTTCCATCCTGATGGTGAAAAAACCTTCGACGTGGGAAATGTCAAACGTTCTTTTACAAGAATAATATGTTTTGCATATGACTATACTGATCGCCTCCAGCAAAATCCCTTGTTCTTTATAAGACAGGTCGGGAAACTTGTGATCCGTGACAGAGATATTCTGTAGGTTCGTTTCTGAAACGGGGTGCTTGGGAAAATTCTTTTTCAGGTACTTCAGAGTATCTAATACGAATTCGTTGAGAAATGAAAGATAGTTGCTCCGTGATATTCTCTGGTAAGGACGTGACCACTGATTGAGAAAAAGCACAGTTTCGGAGAGAGTGGTAAGACCGTTCCAAGACTGCGTTTTCATTATACCGGCCTGAATGTCATCGAGTTCGTTCAAAACGTGAGTAAGCCTCTCTGTTAGAATTCTTACCCACGCATAGCGAAGAGCCTTTTGTGAATAATACTGATCTGTCATATTGAAGAAATTGTGTCTGTCGGGACCGATAGCAAAGAGGAGAGCGTCGATTAAAAACGGAGCTCCGACATGATCCATTAAACAATCTATTTCGAAATAATCTTCATCGGTCAGGTCAGTTTCGAAACTCAACGAATAATGAACCGAGCACAGTCGCCTGACAAAGATCCTCAACACCCAAACAGACTCGTACACATTTCTCCAGTTCACCGTATACTCACGTTTTTCTTGTCTAGCCAACGAAATGTTTTTCACATCGTTCAACCTCGCGACGACTTCCTTGCCCAGAAGAGACTCGACATCATCCCGACCACCTTTTTTCCACCTGTCCGGTTTTCTACCGATGGGATACTCAACCCACAAGTCTGTTTCTGTAACGCTCAAAGCAGGAAATTTGTTCTGACACAGCGTTTTCCAAATCACATTGCTCAGAGCACAATCCCTGCATCTTTTGTTCACGCATGCAAAACTGAGTATTTCTCTCGGACTGAGTCTTTTGCACGTCAGTATTTCTTCCAAGACGGAGAACGGGAGGTCCGAGAAACTTGTAACTGCGGCCATAGCTGGATTCTACATTCCACTATGTTAATAGCCTATTGAGCTAGGTCGCTAGCAGAAAAAAATTCATCATGAGTCATGGGTCAACTATAAATTTTTCTCTACAGTATAGCGTTCGATAATTATTGAGATTGCACTGTTGAAATGCAGAAGGTACATAACGTATTTTCACTTTACATGTATAAGACGCCCTTTATTGCCTAATGCCAATAGAAAAAACCCGAGGTGAGACTTGTACATTTGGTCCAGTACGCTTGTAACATAACCTCAACAGCTTTTGTTCTCTTCTCTTCATTAAACTATTGATTACAAAATTGTTGTGTTGAATTTTCAAGTCAAAATAGGGGTGCGTCTTATACACATGCAAATATCTAATACTCCCGAATACCATATATTATAAGGCAGATGAAGCAACCTTTGAATAGGATAAGATCAATTCCTTGTTTTCATATCTATGAACGATGATAATATGTGGTGAAATTTAGGTGAAGTTTAGTTATTAGTGCTCGTACGAATGTAGGAATAGCAGTTGAATTGGGTCTTGTATACTCATAACAACTATATGGTTGGGTCATATAGTCAGGATGGTCATGGAATCTAAGATTTCATTGCCCATTTACTGCATCTGTTTTATGATAATTAATTTTGGGGGATTCAAGTGCTGCCTTCCCTGCTGAAATATATGGTATCTGTTAGTAGAAACATGTATGTATTATGGAAAGTTGTAAGGACACGGAGCATGACATGAAGTTCGGACGAAAGAGCTAGCAAAATGAAAAATGTAGCAAATTCTGACACTGAAATGAGCATGTACTAATGCAGTTAGGGTATGCATCACCCATATTTTCCAAATTCATTTAATTTAGGATACTGACAATATTTTTCACACAACAGCCGTTCATTTACTCTATTTGCAATAGGTTATTTGATGCACTCCATCCTGCATACATCATTGTCTAAAATTGGCACATCACTCTCATAATATGAAATTGAACTACAATTGCAGAAATGAATACTACACTCGAAAAACAGAATTAAAGTTTTCTAAAGACAGACTTTTTTTAAATATTGTAAATGATGGAGATGGGAATAATACTACAATGAAATGTTAAGTAGAGTAAAGTGGAGTCGAAACTTTAGCAGTATACTATACAGTAATCCCACACGCTTTTCATTACAACAGTTTAATAATTGCAACCCGTTTTCATTCAACATGGGGTGAATTTACCTTAACATGGTCCATGTGATGGCAGGCAGTGCCTTTATTGAGGTGGTCACAATTGAGCACTGTGGCTGGCTGAGTCGAAAGAACGACAGGCTAAATTGCCGTCACTCGCATGGCCAGTGAGCAGTAAAAGAGACTCGTGTTATTTTCCCCTCTTATGTCAGCACATTACATTATCTCAAAATTTTCAAAGGTATTTCTACCCATTAGATAATGGGATAATGGATAGTTAAGTCTTAAATCAAGTTTGGAAAAATAGTTGGACGATTCACACTTTTTCATTTGATTCAGCAGTTTTCTAGGATTTACTATCCGTATTTTTCGAGGGATTATTGTATAGCTCTGATTTTCAGTACACAGTTTGAGAAACAGCATATGATATATTCACAAATCATACATCCAGTGGCACAACAATATGTTCCTAACATAATGACATACAATCACTCAATAAATAACAAATTCTCCTATGGGATAATGACAACATATGTTGTACAAGTCTGATCAAAAGCTGAAAATGTTCGACTCTGTTAAAGCAGCATTGTATTATTGGCGCTTGGTTCGTAAATACCTGGAATTATAAATACAGTAGTCCCTTGCCCTTCGCCGCTTAATCAAGAATAATTAAAAGAAAATATTTTTAGGAGTTTTGCAGCACATGCAAATAACACATGCTGCCTAAAAAAGGCAAAGATTCCAGGAAAGATCAATTCCATAAAATATCTTTATAAAATAAATTTAATTTCTACTACCATAATTACAGCAGTTTATATATTAATTTATTCAAAAAAGTTCAACTATTTTAAATGGAAAAAAGGGACCACAGACCTACGTGCTATGTGTCGCAAGAAAATTTTCAAAATCCTCACTCGCGCAACATTCATTGCATCTCACGTTTCTCCTGCCTTGGTCCACGGTTTAGGGGGACCGGCAGATTGATAGTAATACAGCAGGGTGGGGGCCCCCTTTCCTTAACGAATGGCAAGGGTCAACTGTAATGCCATGCTGTCAACCAGACAAAAAATTTACTACAATATGATCTAAGGTAGTTCATGGCACATGAAATAGGTATACGAATAAGCATCGCAATATCAGGTAGTGGACCCTTGGAAGTCAAACGATGGTCGAACAACTTTAATCTCGACTCAAGAATTTGAGAAAAATCCACCTTGCAATGTAAATGGGAATGCAATGAAAAAATTAACTCTAGTCAAACAAACTGAAAGTCGAACCGCCTCCTGTAACTGATTGTATTCGGCCGTCAAGGGTCCACTCACTGTACGTGAATAAACATTTAGGCAAATACTATAAATTATATTTCACCATTTCCTAATATCTTGTAGATCCCAGGAGAAAAATCCTAGCCAGTCGTAATGAATGTTATTTACTTAATGCCAATTCTATTAAATTCTTCACGTAGCATGGCTTTGTACTCCTCGAATCCTCCTTTCACGCTGCGGACTGTCCCTTCACCGCACAACCACAGTTCTTTACAAACATTACTTATCAATCGTTCGTTGTGAGAAACGAGGATAACTCCACCTTTGAAAATGTTCAGCGCCTTGCCCAGTGCGTCGATGGTCTCCATATCCAAATGGTTGGTCGGTTCGTCAAGCACAAAAAAATTTGGTCTGTGCATTGTCATGAGGGCGAAGGCGAGTCTGCTTTTTTGACCGCCGGACAAGCTTCTCACGGAACGTAAGGCCAAGTCTCCTGTAACACCGTAATATCCCAACTGATGTCTGTACTCTTCTACGTTTTTGCCCGGGAAGTGCGATGCTAAAAGATCTACAGAGTTACCGTCCATATCGAGCATATCCACGTGGTGCTGCGTGAAGTATCCTATTCTCAGACTCCGATGAGCATGACGCAGTCCTTTTACCGGTTCCATCTGTTCGATCAACAGCTTGAGCAAGGTGGACTTGCCCGAGCCGTTTTCCCCCACGATACATATCCTGCTGTCGATAGAAGCGGATATGTCGACGCCAGAAAATATGGTTTTAGTCGGGATGTAGTGAAACGACACTTCGTCTAGCCTGATCATCGTACCGTTGACACGACCGTCAACGTCTGGGAAACGTATGTGAGCATCCACCTCTTTTTCCACAGGAACTAATTTAGGAAGTTTTTCTAACAGTTTCAGTTTGCTTTGAACTTGCGCGGCCCGGTTTGCATTGTATCTGAACCTGTCGATGAATACCTGGATGTGGTCGCGATATTGCTTCTGGGAGTCGTATTCTTTCTGCTGGTTTTTTAGTTTTTCCTTTTTCGTTTCGACAAACTGTTCGAAATTTCCGCGATACATCGTTACCTTCCTTGCATAAACATGTAAAATGTCCGTCGCGACGCTGTTCAGGAAGCTCCTGTCGTGGGAAACGACGAGGATCGTCGTCGGCCAGTCCTGCAAATAATCTTCGAGCCAGAGGATAGCTCTGACATCCAACATGTTCGTAGGTTCGTCCAGTAATAACAGATCGGGCTTGGTAAACAAGGCTCTGGCAAGAGCAAGCCTCATTCTCCAACCTCCAGAAAATTCCTTGGTGGTCATTTTCTGCATTTCGGTTGAGAACCCGAGACCCGACAATATGGTGGCCACTCTCATCGGAGCCTTATCAGCTTCCATGTCGGAAAGCTCAGTATAAATCTCGGACAATCTCGTGTTGAGGGTGGTGCATCCCGTTTCATTATCAATTTTTTTACGAATTTCGCATTCTTCACGTAATAAATTTTCCCGTACTGTATCGCATTCGAGTACGCTCTGAATGGCATCAGTGTCATCCCCAACGACTTCTTGCTCCACATGAAGAACTGTAATGTGAGATGGAAACTGTAAATTCCTACTGGACAACATTTTTAGAAGGGTTGTTTTCCCGATCCCATTTCTGCCCACGAGTCCGTATCTCCTGCCCGCAGAAAGGTGGAGATCCGCGTTTTCGAGAAGAACAGTTGCCCCAAACGCCACATCAAAGTTTTCTATGTGAATTTCGGTGGATTTATTTTTCCCTGCATTTTCAGTTTTCACATCCTTCCTGCTCATCGACTGGCTTGCTGAAGCCTCTTGCAGTCGGCTGCTGGAGTCGGAATTCTTAAGACTGCCTTTTCCTACTTTCCTTTCCTGTTTCTGTTTGATTTTGGTTTCCGCCTTTTCCAGCTTTTTTTGGTCGACGGTGGATTTATTCTCTTGCCTCATCAACCAGATGCTGTTGGAGTTTTCTTCATTTTCTTCCTTTGTAGTGATTGAAGCGATGTGGACGGGCGCATCGAGCCGTATCATACCGCCCCTGTCGGCTTCCCCGTTCAGGGTTAACGTACGAAACAGCTGCTCGCATATGTCAATAACCCTTTTTTCTGCATCGTCGCCGTAATCTTTGGCAGACTCTATCAAAATCAGTCCCACCGCTTCGAACACATCTTCGGGAGATTGAAAATCTTCGGATCCATTCTCTAAAACACTCTTGATATAGTCCAAGATGTCGTTGTCATCTATATCAAAATGTTTGTTAATTATTCCCATTTGTACAGCCATTTCACAACTTTCAGGAAACCTAACTCAGAAAGATAATATTCTCTATAGGATGAAACTGTTGTGTAGTATTACTAATTTTTATAGAACACTTATTATTTCAATATCTAAATAAATATTAATGCATTAATGAAGTATCGATAATGAACCGTGATCGCTATGTTAAATATTTAAATTGACATTGCACAAAACAGAGTCTATATTTCCTAAAATCTCAAATCTGAAGCTATTCCAGAATAGTAGTTTAGTAGTTAATAATGACACCAAACTGTATAATATTAACATCAATAGATTTGAGAAAACAACACGTTGATTGGTGAAGAATTTCTCATAATTCAACATATCAATATAGCTTCTGTTATGATTTCACACTAGTTTTTCGTTATGCAGCAATATGCTAGACCAGTGGTCGGCAGACTTTTATTACAATGGCCCAATTCTTTTCTTCAGTAATAATTAAAGGCCCAGCATTACATGTGAAACATAACCAAAGTAACTATTACTAGATATCTGATAACTGTAAAAGTGAAACATAGGTAAGTTGTACAATGCAAAAGCTTCCTATTTACTAGTCTATCCATCAATCAGTGCGATTTGTGAAATTGCATAGTCATCTGCATTAAAGTTGGGAATAAAGTTAGTTGTTGCAGCAACAAGTTTGACACACTTGTATCAGCCCATTATAATTTGCTAGGTCTAAAATTGAGCCGGGGCCCACAGTTTGCCGACCACTGCGCTAGACCAATGATTCTTCAATGGAAGGCACATGGCTCCTAGGGGGGGGAATTCAGTCCTGAGGATCTCAGTAAGATTGCAAATATAGGGATTTTGTAAAATTCCCAAAAAAATGCCAAGTATTTCATGAAAACCCTGTTTTTGTCATGGATTCCGACCTAACCCTTAACCCCAACATTTTAACAATTATATGGAAGCCTAAGTTTCGCAATTTTACTGTAACATATATATATATATATATATATATATGTATATAGAGCAATATACACAACCATAAGGGTGATCACGAAGTAAGGTGGCCATCCTAAAAGAAGATTTAGATTACTGCATTATGTAATGGGTGGCCATTTTCAACCTTCCAATAGTAGGTATACATACTATACATATACACCAAGTTCAACAGTTTAAATTGTCATTAACAGTGAACAATATAGTACATCTGACTGGCAATAGGCAATACAATAAAAGATATTTAAGAAGTGATTTTAAGCAAAATTTAACATATATACTTTACATTACAATATGTTCATACAGATTAGAGTTATTCAAGTATATACAGTACCGGACCAATGATCCGGCCATAGTTCGTGCATGCGGGTGTTGTTTTCACTCGACCGGTGCTAATCTTTCAAACCGTGTGGTGTTCAGTCACTTGCTTGTTTATACCTAATTATTTACGTATTTAGATGCCTTGGTACCAGAAAATCTGAAATCAGCGCACCTACTAATCCAACAGATAGCTGGCGATAACGAACATGCATCGAGACACTTACGAACTTTCTCCATTAGCACTCTGTCGAATCCATTGCCACGTTGGGCATTTTTCAGATTCCCGACGCTATTTTCCTAGCGCATGGCGCATTCGTGCCCGTGGTATATTATAATTTATTAAGTTTAATGCTACCCAACGACAACTTATTCCCTTATGATTGTCCCACGAGCGATAAAAAGTTGGTAAAGAATATATGACAGTGACTCCTCGTATAGTTCTTATGCTATATGTCAGTTAGGTACAGCCAACACTGTTTGGCAATGTGCAAGGATGTGATATCATGGTAATATCAATCACATTGCGTGGCGACTAATCGCGGTTTCTTTATGTTTTTAATTTTAAATGTTTCTGCCTAATTATTTACGTATTTAGATGCCTTGATACCGGAAAACCGGGGAATACAGAAATTCGGAATGCCTCAGGTCCCACGGAGTCCGGATAATTGGTTCGGTAGTGTACAATTACTGTATATTTAGATTAGGTAGCTATATAGCAGCTTTGTGGAAGAAATTACTTCATGGTTGTTCAAAATATAAAATGATTAGTGAAACGTCAAGAAATGCACTGATATATAATGTTGAGAGTTGGGGTGAACTATTTTTTTTACTCTATCACACAAAAAAGATCCCTCCATATTAATACATTCAAACCGATTGCCATTACAGACTACATAAGGTACGATTTCATATCAACAGGTCTCATGATGTCATGTCATTACATGAAGCCATAAAAAAATTCATTGCCCTATGTCATGCTCATGCTAATGTACCATGCTTACATAATCCTGATGTACAATATGAAGGGACCCCTTTCATTTAAATGCAGATCTTTTTATACATGTTCGTCATCTTTTGTTCTTCAGACCTTCATTAGCAGCCTCTAATGCAGTAATTAAAATGTCTATTTCTTCAGCGTCCATTTCGACTCCGGTTCCATGAACTTCATCCCCAGTTCTCATATCCAGATTTAGATTTACAAGTGAATCGCGGAGCGTGGCAAGTTTGTCACTGGACAGAGCTAAACTTACATCCCACTCGAAGTCTTTCAGGTATGCAACAGAAGTTTCCATGATATTTTATCAGGTCGATAATTTATTTAGTACGCGACTTAGTTTAATGACTACCTTTCGCTGTGTTCTTGCAACTGTTAAGATGAGAAAAAAAATTCCATAACATAGAATTATTTATACTATAGACATATATACAAATGCTAATGATAATAGATAATGCTATAAGGCATCTGAAAAATATTTTCAGTCAAGTAATTTTTATTTATTTAGAAACCCTGCTTCCAAAGCAGTACATACCTGGCCATGTACATACTTGTACTACAATAAGGGCTCTGCTGATACAATAATATCAATAATATCAGTACAAGACGGTCCCTGACTTTTATGAAAGTTTTAGTTGGTTAGTCAGCCTAAGGAAGAACAGCGCCACATTGTCGTCACTGATATAATCTATACATATTTTTAGGAAGCTTTTATGAAAGTTTCTATTTCAAGTTTCAAAGCGATCACAACAGGGGGTTTCCACTGTATATCCAAGATTGACAATAAAGTCTAAACGTCATTCAAAAACTCTTTAACAATTCTACAGACGAGACTGTCTCACTATCTGTACTTGATCGCCACGCAGCCATGGACGGAACTGAAATCTATGCAATTTACACACACTTACGCAACACATTGATTGACCCTTCACCTCAATCACTATTACCACTAACTACGTATTCTTTCATTAGTAACTTATCTTCCCCGATGGTACAGAAAAATCTCGATTGTGAAGTAAATTCGTTGGCGTGTAGTAAGGTACCTCCAAATCGCCGGCTAGCGGGTGAAATATATCTAATTCGAACGAACTTTATGTGGTAAATTACCATTGCTGTATAATTAATACTGAATACATGTATTGGTGAATAGCTTGCGGGATAGCTTGGTGGATGAATCGCGTTTATGCGAAATCTGTGCTTAAACTGTAATTCAAAAAAAAATTACATGAGTAGGTTAAAGCTAACGGTCACGAAGGCAATAGGGGCCCGCGCACAATCAAATATTATTGTACTTACTTCAGTATAACGACTTGTTCATTTAGTACTTTTCATTGAAAAAACTCGATTTATAGAGAAATTAATGGCATGTGAACTGACTGAATGACTCTACATAACCCAATATAGCTCTGTACATTATTGACAAATCTGTTTTGATGGAATTCAGTTTTTTTATTTTGTATAAAGGCCAAACAGAACGCTCCTTCACTATCGATTACAATGGGGTTAAAGATAGATAGGGTATATTTTCTATCTTGTTGCATTGTAGAGGGTTAACCGTGAAAAGCGTAATATAACTCTCTTTCATTTTACTGCTTGCGCTAATGAAAAACGGCGTCAAATGTAGACATGAAAATATCTATATACTGTACAGCAATTGAGCGACATCCATGACGTCTTCTTCTCATAAATGTTATCTTACAATAACGAAACCAAGTGTCAAGTGTATTTAACCAACACAGAAACCTGGATGAAAGTCACGTAATAAGAGATGATATGCTCTGTACAGAAATCGAGGAAATGATACTTCAAGAACTTAGTAAGTGATTCTAAGTTTCCTTTTTTGGTAATAGCGTATAAAAATAAGTACATGCTATTGCTAATCTTTGTTCGTGTATTTGCTCGATACAGCACCACCAGCACCACCAGCACCACCAGCACCACCAGCACCCTCGAATCGAATCACGGTAAATTGTTATGGTGGTCGGTTAAAATCGACGACCATATTAGGAAAACATTTGAAATAATGCTTTTGGATTATTACGCATCACTGTGATTATATATAGATAGTTGAGCATTACACTACTTCAGTCGATTGCAGGAAGTCTTTCTACAGCATTTGAGATACGCGAAAATGGATAAAACAAAGGTTCAAATCAAAATATAAAATATGTGTGTGATATGTAGATTTTTATAGCTTGTGATGTTACTAGATAAAGTTGTCCCCTTTTTTGATTTGCCAAATAGCGCAACTCTATTCTACAGAGCAGTATTAAGGGCTGGGTTGGAGCACCGCCATGCAAAGAAGTCCGAGAAAGAGGAAAGATTATTTAAAATTATGTGGAATTTTTAAAAAGCTCAGTCTCTTCCTCAGCGAATTTTATAATGCGTTATTTTTGCTAGTGGTTTGTGACTTCAATATCTTACCTACCAGGGAAGATAATTGTTTGTGCAAAAAACTTTTAATATAGCGTGAATACAATTATGTAATGTTATGATCAACTTGAGGCATAATACAAGCCAAAAATATTTTGAATACCCTTTG
Source organism: Halocynthia roretzi (assembly GCA_013436055.1). Taxonomy (NCBI): domain Eukaryota; kingdom Metazoa; phylum Chordata; class Ascidiacea; order Stolidobranchia; family Pyuridae; genus Halocynthia; species Halocynthia roretzi. Next base: position 99,533 of record QRAM01000150.1, on the reverse strand, counting down.
CATATCGGCAAGAATGGGTGCTACAACAAAATGAACGATAATTTTTCAGTTCAGATTTAATGCTAGGTCTATAAAGCGAAAGAGATCTTTTTCAAATAGGTCTAGTTTTCACTGGTAACTTCTTGGATATTATGAAAATGCATATGCTGGTGCTATTGCTACTAGCTTTGGTGATTCCGAGGAGTGCTTACTCGCTCAGATGTTTTCAGGGATATTCAATCCAATCTCAATTATTGAATTCAAATACTTCATTTGACAAGGATTGCGATCAGGCGTTAGGGAATGTAGCTTGTAGAAGAGTGGAAGCAAAAGTGTCTTTATTCACGTGTAAGTATTGGTCATAAGGCGTAACAGATTTGGGGGTGCCAAATAACAACATTATTGTACAATCAAATGTAATCTCATCTTGAACATAATCCTAACCTGTTAAACGTCATACATAAGATCTGATAAGACTAGTATACCACCGTTATACCTACCTTATAAAACAAGTGAAGTATATCTTATGAATCAATAGAAACCGAATTATTTTGCACCAAAAAAGTGTTGCTCTATACCAGTGGTTCTTAACCTTTTTCTTACCACGCCTCCCTATGTTATGATCCATCCCTCCGCGCCCCCTCCCCCCTTTTAAATAAGTAGGGCTACTGAATAAGAATAAAAACAATTTTATTTTTGGTCGTTTTATTGACTACGCATTAGTGAGATACTTGACACTGCCTCTTGGCTACTAGCTACTGTTTGGACATGTTTGTAGACTGGCCTTCAAAATCACCTGAACTAAAAACTCCCTTCGATCGAATAAATTTCGACATTTTGATCCAGGGCTCACGCCCCCACTGGAAAACCCTGACGCCTGGGGGGCGCCCCCCAGGTTAAGAACCACTGCTCTATACTCTATGGACTTGATAAGCGCGGTATAAACTTTTCGACTCTGTAAGTTAATAAGTTAAAAAACAAGAGACTCGGTACGTCCAAGACACGTTATATATAGCAAATATATGGTTTACGTGCATAGGACAGAAGATTTAACATCAAAATTGCAACGGGAATTTGGGGGTCACGGAACCCCGCTCAACACTTTCATGGGTTTGAATTCTCTTGCATACATCGTTTGGTCATCCTGAACAGGGAGTTAATTATTATACCTAGTTTGAGATGAACCGTATATTTTTTTGTAGGATTTCATAATCTCTGTCAAATGATAAGTGATTATTATTCATTGTCAATTCTTGCCGCTTCATGTGGCCACTTATACTCTACATATGTATAACTGATTAGACTTAATTTTGAATTTGGTAGTTTATTATGCAAATCCAATTTATTGCCAAACCGCAGTTAAATATTTTCTACTGCCGGAAGTCGGTGCTTATTGCTACCGCTATCTAGTCAGTTTGAAAAGGGGTTAGTTATTGTACTTAATTCATATGACATGCTTTGTGATCTATTCTAATTATATGACACTGTTTATTCAATCTTCAGACACAGGAAATGTTTCGTTCACCACATGCGAGAAGAGTGATAATTGCACGAGAACCACGTGCTCACAAGTCAAAGAATCAATTTCTGGAAAGGTTCCTGCCTCTTTCAATGCTGCCAACATTATGTAAATACAGCACTGTTATATAAGTTTAGTTTAAGCAGCCATTGAATTAAATTTAGCCATTGCCAGTTTAAGCAGCCTTACAGCAGCCATATACAAATATTTTCCGTAAAATCCAAACTTAAATTATAATAGCGTAATTCGTTAGTCAGTCGTCTGTTTGTAATGTGATGAAATATAAAGGAAAATGATGACCATGTCTGTAGCAAAATAAATTCTAATTTTTTCCGCTAGAGGCGATATAGCGATATTTGTTTGTACATTATTCTGCCGAGTATCTCGACATAATAAAACAAAAAAATATGTAACTGGACCATCGTACCAAATTTGGAGCTGAGATAAAAACTTTACCGTTAAAGCCTCATGCAGTCAAGGCCTGATGGGTGCTAGTATGGAATAATATAGCAGGTCGATAATGACAGAGAGTCACTAATGATCAATTCTATATATATCTAGATCGTGTGAAATTGCGTGCTGTACGGATGACTCGTGTAACGGAATTCCTATCTCAGACATGCCTCAGATCACTACAACTGCAATGACATACTCGAAACACGAAACATATTCCCAGGCCACAAAACATGGGGCTTTAACAACTGAAAAATCAGTTTCAACATGTGCTGCTGCAAAGTGGGATTCTTTTATCTTATACAAGGTTGCGTGGTTGGCTGTGGCATTGCTTCTTTACTTTGGCAGCCTTGTTTAGATTTGGGAATTCAAATAATCTCAAATTTTTGAAGCTGTTTGCTTTTGATTGCACGAAAAGATTTCTCTGTTTTAAAGTCTTGATATATACATATGATATTATCAGTTTTGTTAGTTAACGGATAAACTTGTTTAAGCCATACACCATATCATCCCTGAGATTGTTCTCCGTTTAGAAGAAGCTTCCCGAGGGTTCGACAGTAAAGCTCAATTGGAAATAAATTGATATATCGGAAGATTTATTCAATTGAAAGTCTGATAGAAAAATAAATTTTGCATACATCTTGAAAGCGTTCGTCTATACTACACTAAGATTTTCTATTTAGCCATTGGCTGTACTGAAAACGAGGAAGTGATGGCTAAAGAACTTCGTTAAGACTTCTATTTTTTTTTATCAGCTAGTAGTAAACAGCTATATTATAAGAATAAGAACGTGCTATTGCTAATCTTTGTTCGTGTGTTTGCGCGAAATAGCTCTCGTCGTTGAGACATGAGCAGACTACCAAGTTAATAAAGTAACGTGAAGGTCACTTACAGTTTACATTGGTTTAACAAGTCAATTTTGGGATAGTTAATTTTTGCAGGCGAGGTTAGCTTACTGGGTTTGGGCCTGGGCAATAATTAAAAGGATAGGGTACGAGGAATGCAAACTTTATTTTTATATAAATACCCATTGGCTTTTAAAATGGGAAATGGCTTAAACAGGAATTGTACATATATATATTTTATCTTGTTTATACCCACGGACTACGGAGTAATCCTGGTATATTATATGTATGCACAAAACTTTGACCTGATAATGAAATTAAATAAAACAATATACAGTAGTTGGAAACCTCTTCATTGCAGATACGGATTAGCAATTAACACAACTGCATAAAATTCGAAAGCAAGAGACAAAGAAAACACATGACGCATGTATCGTTTTTTTTATGATATGGACCGCTGCATCTTATTGTATCAGTGTAATTGTAGCGTTCAATTCTAGATCATGGAAATACATCAAAGTATATATCATCTCATTTCTTTTACACGCGTAACAACGGATATGATACGTCGCGAAACACTGTTTAGATTCCTTCTCACGCTGACTAGGTAACAATAATATATGCTGTGCGCCTCATAACGTCCATATTGCGACATTCGGCAATGGAAACGCATGTAACTGCAGTTGAATACTACTTGGATATCATTTGGCAATCCGAGCACACAAGCCTTACGTATAAAGACAAGCTATTTCACTTACTTGGTATTCCCCCGCCATTTTAAGCAGAGATGAAAATTCCTGACTTCTGCGATGAACGCTCCGGTAATCCTAGATGTTTTTGATGCTTTCATTTTAAAGTATATACTCCAACTACTCTTTTCTTAGGCTACGGCAAATCTGATGAATATAGAAAATACTGCGTATTATACTAAGCCTATTATTTATATTACAACATATCTGGTGTTGACATTCATATTTCATTCATGTAAACAACTTTTCCAATGGTAATGAATAGCAATACTCAATATATTTTTCTCCTCTAGAAATAATACAGCTCACTATAGCTATAGACCTATAGTACTTACTAGCAACCAAGTACCTGTAAACACGCCAGCTTCTATTATGTGACTGCCACCTGCGATTAGTTTCTTTGTAGCGTCGACAATGATAGTTCTGAACTCGTCTTTTCAATCACTTGATAGACTTTGTATTTATCGGGGCGCTACTTACGGTTGATTACACTTATTGCCAATAATTACACATTTCATTGTGACCAGAAGTGTAAGTTAAAATGATTCCAGATTGGATGAAACTTAATACAAAATACACCATCTTCATGCAAGGTACCCTTACGAAGCATAAGGATATATATTTTAACATTACTGCGACAATTCCAATACTATACTTATAATACTGATCAGTAAATAGAACAAGTTTTGTACTCGATTATACAATTTACATATTAGTCGTTATACCGTCGGTATTCCACGATAATGTATCGTTGCGAAGCAAAACACTCGACAAAAAAGGCCAGCGATGTAGTGATTCCATACTGTCCTTTAGGATAGACACCAATGTTGCGTTCAAATAAGTCACCTCGTGTTACGTAAAACGTTTCGCGACCCATGCTTGTCAATATAAGTCATTGAGTAACGTATTAACTTAATTGCTAACGAGGTTCTTTGAAGCTCTCTATATCATTTGAAGGAAAAAAAATAGAAAAAAATATTCTAGGAGAATATCAAAATCCAAAGATGCTACCCCAAAATTATTTTTTTTGCCCTAAGGGCCAGGCTTTAATTAGAGTTTAGCTCAAAAGTTTCTTTACCCATACACGAACGTATTCTGATAGTATCAAAAAATTGAATTTTTTGGTAAAAAACAGCTATTTTTAAGATTTCAAATGCGTCGTAGACCACTTAGACAATCAGGTATCTGCCATTTTTGGGGATGGGATTAATTGTGGGTACATAGAGAAACTTTTTAGTGCAACACCAATTAGGGCTTGACCCTTGGGTGAGAACGGGGGCCCGCGGCAGGCATAAGCGAGTCCTGTACAACATTTCTTCGATACTGTCGTTTTTTTTAATGTCGATCCCATTAATTAATTACGGATGATCAATGACGAAAATGAAAAATATACGCGAATAAAAAAAATCGTTCGCGGACGGCTGTTATTTTCTAGCTATACCTTGTACCGAATAACACAAAACTCACGGGGATGAGTGTACTTCAAAATCCTTAAATTAAGGTCTAATTAGGCTGTTTTCTTTAAGCGATACCTTATGTATACCACACAAACTCAGGGAAATGGAAAGTACCTTAAGTTTCTAATGTTTGCAGTAAGAATGAAAAATATTGGAGAAAAATCGACCTTCTCTGCAACACGCGAAAAAATTTTTCGTGGCCAAAAAATTTTTCGTTCTGTGATGTGCGTCATTTTTTCCCCTCTAGCAGCCCTAATCTGTAGTAGTGTAGTTTGTAACCGGTGCACCGGGACCATAGATCTGCCGGTGCAGTGATACAAACAAATACTACTGTATTGTATACTGTAAAAATCCAGTGCAATGGGTAAAACATTGAAAATTGTTATTTGTGGGGCCACAGGGGTCGGCAAAACCGCTATCGTAGAAAATGTTGTTTATGGAGACTATGCAAATAAGGTATTCTATTGTCTGATGTTTGAATGTATCTTCGTGCAGTCTTTTTATTTTATTTACTCGTTCAAGGAACTGAATCACACAAAGGAAGACGTGTACCTTGCGCAGGTTGAAACAGAACGAGGGGTGAAAGAAAATGTTCGAATCCAAGATACATGTGGAAGTGTACGTTTGAATGAACAGCTTTTAGTTCCCACTGTTATAAAGTATATCAAAGTTAATTTTTGTCAGTCTTGGACCCCAAAAAGGGATAAATTAACGTCCAGAGGATAGAGCACTCTTAGGCCAGACCATCATTTTTAACAATTATATACGTTTGCATTGCATTTTTAGTTTGAATGTCCCACATAATCTCTACAAAAATACTCGTTTCCCGATTATAATTTGTAAACAAAACTTGTTCTATATTAACAGGACTGGCAGAATTCTGCATCCCTCCCAAAACACTACTTTCATTTCGGAGAGGTAAGCGATGTCGTATTAAACAGGCTCGAAATAGATAGCTTTGAAATGTTATTTTCCAGGGTTTCATCCTCGTTTACAGTGTAACTGACCGAGACTCTTTTCGATGCGTGGAAGCTATCAAAAGAGAAATAGAAAAGAATAGAGAAAAAAAGGAGGTAAATGTTGGGATCTAGTCAGTTACATCAACCCCCCCCCCTTTTAGTCCCGAACTCATACCTCTTTAATTCAGATAGCTATTGCTGTAATCGGTAATAAGACGGACCAATCATCAGAGAGACAAGTTGATCAGGCAATAGTTCAAAGGTGGGCTACTAAAGAAAAAGGTGTGTTGGTACTTCATTGATTTTTAGGTGCATAACAGCCAACACAGGTAACAGACTATTTATCCAGCTATTTTTAAAAATGAAACACTTTCGTTGATTTAAAACCAAAGTACATGAAACAATGGGACCTGTAACTAAAGATCACTGCTGATAAAGATCACTAAAGACGCTGCTTTAGAACTATATTTCAGTAATCTTTTCGAATATATAATACGCACCCCAACGATAACTTCCAGGTACCTGAAATTCTCTGTACCCACGCAACCAGACTGAGTCAGAACTCAAGTCGGTGTGATCTAAGGCACGTATTAAATCACGTTTCCCCTATCACTTAGTAGTCATCAAACACAAGCCTGAAGACACATGCTGTATAGACATGGTAAACGTTCAATTGACACGTGGCAATGAACTTTTTCTCTTGTCTACTTTTAACCATATAAGCACAGATCACAGCGTTAACGTTGTCTACTAGTGTCATTAACAAACATTGTCACAAAATTGCGTTGCGCTAGCGGTACCGTTGAAGTGAGACTTAAAGCGTGACATATGATCGAGCGAATCGATACTGTGACAAACTCCAAAGATCGTGTACTTGTTCATGAAGCTACATGACATTGCCTCAGTGTGTTGTACGAATAAATAATTCTCTTATATATGTATAATACGCACCTCGATTTTTGAATAATTTCAGGCAGAAATTGCATAATATACTCGGTTGCGGTAATTACGGTAATTTTTATCCAATAAATCCGAAGCTGGGCGGATAAATGGTTCGCTGCTTGTGGTATAACTCCAAAGATACATACATAAAAGATAAGCTAGGCTATATATTGCATTTCTTATTCGGTGCGTCTGTATTTATAGTACGGGTGTTTGATACTTCACTAGCGAATCGTATCAGCTTGGTCGAACCGTTTGTATACGTCTGTAGTCGACTGACACAACCAGCTCCCAAATCGACTCTCCTCGGAAGCAGGAGGATGAAACAGCAAGCATCAATTGATTAGCGATGAAGAAACGTTCGAATATTAAACAGAAATTCATAAACAGAGGATGGCGTTTCTCGGTTCGAAAGTCGGAATAACAGTTCCATGTTATAGTCATAGGCAAGTCCCGAAACTAGGCAACATTTCATGTACTTAACTGTTGACTGTGAGATGAGCCAACTGCAGTATAGAGAGAAGGAAATGAGCCTGTTTATCAATTAATTAATTGATTGGGGTTTGCTTTAAAACAATTACAGTGGACGCTAGGTATACAAAGTACCCTGTATGAAAATAAGTACACATTACACATTGCAAATGGCCCTCATTCACAGTTAGACGGATTCATTATGTGCTCATATTGTATAATTAATCAATATTACCATACATTGGAATTAAATGAAACAATTTTGTGCTGTTTTCGTAGGGAAGCATTGTTTTTGTGGATAAATAGTCACATGTGTTTCACTTGATAAGCAATGCATGTTTAAATGTACTGTTTTCGTTGTATTGTAATGTTTAATAAATAAACAACATTTTCAGTGAAATTTGGTATTTATTTCACCAAAAAAGTTGGAAATAAAAGATGTAGGAGACCTTTGAATATGTGAATCGACTTGAAAATTTTCACATACCGAAGTACCCAAGGGAACGAATTAAAGGGACCTACTTATCAATTGTAAAAGATATTACAAATGTTTGGAATGTTCTTCAACAATTACCTGTTATCACCTCATCAATTTCTGTCTGCTCATGAACAATCCATCCTCGTACTTCCGGACAACTCTATGGCAATGTAACTCCTGTAACACTGGGCATTTAGAATTACAGTCTCTCCAGCATTCACAGTCGTTGCAAGATCATTTTTCTTTGTTAATACCGCACTTTGGAGGAAAGAGTTCGTTGGGTCAGAAGTGTTGTAATTGTGACCATACATCTGTAGGAAAGGAAATTATTCATTTTAAAGTTAAGAGAGTGAAGCATAAAACAGTAAACTTCCACATTCTATACTATATTTATATTATTTTTTATATTACATTGAGTGAAATCTCACTTCAATTTTGAACCATAATAATACGCAATGGATTTTTCCAGTCCTGGTCATCAGGAAATGGGAATTCTTCTCAGAATTCAGGAAAGATGGAAAAGACTCTTTATCGTTCATATGGAAAGCGAAGATTTCCTGTGGTTCGGATAAGGCTTCATACTTCATTTTATGCATAGCAAAGTGAGATCTAGTTGTTATCTGCGAAGAAACAATAAAGTAATTACAACAGAAAGTGAAAAAGGCATGAAAGTAAAACACAAGAGATGTAGATTTAGGTTTACCACTATAATCAACTTTCATTCAATAATAGGCAAGTTGTGGATTTAATTCAGTGTGAAGTTTTTACCATATAGCAACGACAATTATAGTACCCGAGATAGGTGTGAAAGGGGAAACGAGCATTGGAAGGTACCAAAGTGGGTTGAGAGGAATGATCTAAAAAATTTTGATTTTAAAATGTTATTCTTGTTATTTCTTCACGATTATCGAACTTATTCAATAAGCACGAGCGTTAGTTTGTTTGTCTGGGTATTTTCTTGGCTCCTCATTTTTTCACAAAGGTCCAGATGCAGTCCAGAATAATGTATAATACCCAAAGAGAACCAGACCATTTCCTGCGACGAATTCTTACTGTGACATTTTCCTACTGGAGCTCAAATCCTACGATTAGTATTCCAGCTGAGACATTTTTCAATCGGTTCTCCGATGTCCTACTGAAGTATACTCATTTTTGAAGGTTAGTTTTATGGTAAGATTCCGGCTTTTAATATTTTTCAAAGTTGAAGGCAAGAATAGGAATAAGTGCATCCTATATCTTATTAGAAAAGCCCGATGTTGAAAATTATATTCTTCAGGAAATTGTTGTAGTAGAAATATGCCATACACTCAAAAGAAAACCCATATCAATGAGCATTAGGTAAAATACAGTACTTGAAATTCATGGCAGTGAAATATTCAAGTTAATTTAAGAGTGCCGAACACATCAGTTCTACACTTTGATAATCTAATAGTATTGTCTGAAGGAATTACCTGAAAACAATCCATGTGATTTTTGATTTTGAGTCCAAGAGTATTTCTCTCATTCATCACCATGCAAGACTGACAGAATTCTTCGGATTCAATCGGGAGCGCCATTACACGTATAAGATTTGGAAAAACGATTCCGTAAGGTTTCAAACACATTCTGTGAGTTAAAAAAAAACTTATTAGTAGGTAACACAGAACAAGTATATTAAGTGCACTGTTCAAGATTTATACTGTTATATGTCTGTAGCTTCCATAGAAGAAACTCGCTTACCTTGCTTCTGCTATGCTTTCCAGAACCATTGGCCTCATCATTCCCCCTCTTTCCACAACATCAGCAAAGACAGCATTGTATTTTATGCTTGCGTCTGGTTGCGAAGAGCAAGTGATGTTGTGCACTCCCAAAAATAATACAAACTCCTTCATAATTTTTTTCAGCTTGTAGTTTTTGACACAGATATGAATCTGACTACCAGGAAATAGTTGCGCAAGATTGAATGGGAGGGCCGAAAATTCCTCTAGTAAAATAAGAACTGTGACATTTTCTTGTTCCATTCCCTCATTTCCAGATTCTGAATTACAGTGACCAACACCATTATCAGTCACTGTAGATTTATGGCCATTTTGTTTAGAGTCCGATTTTTCAAACATGATATTCTCGTTTGATAGGTTTCGTGTCAGATTGGAGCATTGCTGCAGTTTCGCAACGAAATTATTACATTCAAAATTCCAATATTTTTTGTCATTTAGTAGCTCTATTTCCTCCACTTTCAACACGACATGTAACATGCTTTTATCGATCATTGGAATAAATTGAGGGTACTCAACAGCACTGAGTTTTTCACTTCTCACACTGCAATGAACAAGACTGAGCTTGTCACTTTCTTGAATAAACCGCAAAGCGACATTATCACCATGTCGAACAGCTATTCTTGACAGAGGTGACGAACCGAGTTTTGATGTCGGATTCCGAAGACAACTGTCAGCAACAATCCTCAGGTCTCGTAAAGGGTACACAGCTTGTTCCCAACAATGATCAGAGGATATTTCTAAAAATGCATTACTGTAATTCAGGACAAAGCTATGGAATAATAAATATGAATTATTTTGAATCGGTGTTTAAACCGCAGAAGATAGTTAGATTTGTGCTTGTAAACCTCACTTTAGTGTTTGTAGTGTAGTGTTTTAGTAGTGCACTAATACAATGCTATTGAAGTCACACTTTTCAGTACCGAAATTTCAAGTCAAAATGGATTTTGACTTATACACAAATTTTAATCAATCTTAATAGGTAATTGGTTTTATTACTGATACTCGTAGGGTAATGAGAATGAGGCTTTTCTTCATTACAAAAATCAGTCTTGAATGAGTGAAATGAAAAAGCAGTTTCTTTGTTAAGATCCTAGTTGCTATTTTCGCAATGCAATACCATTTTCGATGAGTTTTAGAAAGAGTTAGAGGTTCGTACATTTCATTTATATTACGAAATGAGGTGCACTTTTATTGAATATCTAATTAGAGTTCTTTCCTAAGATGATTATATCTGTTTTGAATCGCCGCTGCGTTCCGTGTCTGTGACCGTTATAACAGAGTGTTATCGACTTTGAATTCGTTTTGAATTGTTTGACATGTGAGAGATATACAGAAATATATATATGCTACAGTGCCTTTGAGAATCTAGGGATTTTGTGACATCTCTGTATATTTAAATAATTACATAGAATCCCTGTTTTGGTCAGGGATCCCGGGGTAATCCCTAACATTTTAGTGCTGGTCTTAAATGAAATTTTCACGAAATCTCGGGTTTCACAAATTCACCATAGGACATATATATACATATGAGAACACATTGCATAATATGAGTGACGATCTCACTTGCATTATCACAAGTACAGAGTTATAATAAAATATTAACAAATCAATACCATTCGAGATCTTTCGATTAATTTGTGAGATTGAAATTGGATTCGAAAAGATCATGAAACATATTCAACCTACCACTACTAATGACGTGTTTGGCTGATTTATCCACAGCAAGTTCGAAATACAGGATAGCAGCATCCAAATAACCATCTTTGTCGATAGGAATCTCTACTTGGATTTCACTGCTATCCTCTACCAGTTTCTCAATTTGCGCTCGATCATTGAAATCAACAGAAGTTATTGGTTTGCTTTCCGACAGGACTCTGTGATCTAACACAGTCAAGCGCTCTGATGTGTATGGTTCAAATACACAATCTTGCAATACCTGAAATAAATTACGATAAAAATTGAAATATAAGTCAACATTTTTTCAAAAAATTGCAGAGATTAACTTATATATGGATAATACCAGAACACTCTCAATGGACTCATGGAACAATGACTGATTCACTTTTATTTCACATTCTGTCAAAGTGATCAAAGAATGACTCCCTCTCTTTTCTATCACTCATTTTATTGGGGTGGAGTGATACAGCTGTAATGACTGGACTTGTGAATAATTTACGGTGTGATTAAATACTTAGTTTCATTTCTCTTATCCATTGCTTTTTTTTTTGATGAATATAAATATATGTGTCTTCTATTCCATGTATTGTCCAATATGAAAACCCTGACATTTCAATTCATGAGAGAATGGCATGGCATAGAACCGAATTTGACATAAGCAAAAGATAATGTAGAGCGAGGTAGTACTGTTCATCTAAGACAGAAATCTTGAAAAATTATATATTATTCAATTCCTTACGCACCTTCCCGAGACCGACTCCCAGACATACACAGTTACATCCCTTGTAATCAGGAATGAATTTGAAGCGATTATTAAATATAAAACGTTCATCATCTAACTAATATACTGTAATATCAGTTTACCTGGTCTTCAGCAGTGGTAAATGGATTCTGAATCCCAACATTGCTGGTTAACAAAATTCCGGGCATTACATCACAGATGCAACTGAAAATGATGTTTATGATCAAGGTACAATATTTCTACACAAATTCGACATTCACTTTAAAACAAAGATGAAATTGAGAAAAATATATTTATTACAAACCTGTGTTTCTCATAAATTTCTTCACTCTCTACCAGCAAACACATTATTTTAACCCTGGATGGAATAACAGTACCATCTTCAGTTAATAGTTGCTTCCATGCATGATCTACTACTTTAACTATGCCTTCCCCAAGTGCGCCAGCGTCCAATGTTTCAGTGATAACAAGAGGTATCCGGGACGGCAAGGTGAATTCAGAATCTAGAATCAGCATGATTTTTTCAAGGTAATTTTAACTTAAGCTCTTTTAAAGGTAAGTAAACAATGTTTAGACAGCAAGCATTGAAAATCGGAAATTGATAACAATGGATGCCAATAGCCTGTTTAATTGTCAATCCGATTTCAGATTATTGTCTTATCGAGATAACGAAGAAGGGGCTAATGTAGGTACTGTATCAAAGTTTTATTAGTAGGCTCCCAGATTAAAAACACGCAAAATAATTTCTGGTGATAAAGGAAATCGTCAACTGCGCAAGTGATTACCAACGGAGAATTATGCATTACATGCATTAATGCTTGAAAAACTGTTTATGTTGATCAAATTGAATTGGATACAACAAATGACCTGACAAAAAATGCTCGAAAAAACATAAAACAAGGTCTTGGCATTCCTTACTCTTGCTAGTACGTTAATAGTAGTGATAGACACCGAATAAAGGTAAATTTGCAATAAAATTATTCATAGCATGTTATTAATGATATCTGTGAGGAATAAGTACCATGCTGCATGCATGCATGTAGTTAGATTCCCATAGACAACATGAAAGCATTTAGCACAGGGCCTATAGCATATGTTACTTTTTGTACTATGTCAATCCAACCCTGGACTACAGCGAAAATAATGACATATGTACCTGAAATATCATCTGAAACAGTGATATCTGTTGAATAGCATTTCCAATTTGTTATAGTGTTAGAAAATCCATTTGATTTTATGATTTCTTCTGCAATACTGGACATCGTCGATGACATTTCACATGCATAGACATGGTCAACTCCAGACTGTGCAGCAAACATACTAACAGCCAAAAAATAACAGTACAAAATAAGAATATTAAAGAATTGATTGGATGTGAGTGATAACAATAAACGAATTTACAAATATGTGTTTTCCCATTTACGGTGAGCTAAACGAGTCTCTCAATCTAGAATTCTATATAATGAGCAAGAAAGTTTGTCTGGCTGTTTATTTGTCTCGCAACAACGTCGCTTTTTCGTAACAGATCTTCACTAAATTTAACAATGGAGTTTTGATCCCTCTCAGAATATTGCATGAACATGGGTGGGTTCTAGCATCCACACTAAGTTTTGGGATATATCCTTTTATATTTTTCACGGATTATCATATTGTGATTGATGAAATGCATCCCGATATCGAATTAAAATTAAAAAAGTTTATTCAAAAACTTCTTTCAACACCTTTAAAACGTTATAGACAGAAAAAATTACCTCATTATTCCAGTTCCAGAACCTATATCAAGTGCTTCTGTTCTCAGTCCCGATCGTGCGCGCCCAGCTACGTACTCATGGATGGAGTCCCGAAAACAAGTATTTCTTTTAAGGTCGTTTATCATAGGATAATGCCAGTTGTCAATAATTTCTCTGCATACATTATCGACACATTCTTTTGCAAATATGTTTTTTGGGTTTGCAAGAAGAGCCCTGCAATCAACAACAAATATTTGAAGCCTAGTCTAAATGAGGAAACTTCACACAAACCCTAGGGTATAATAAACAAACAAATGTAGAATTCAAAGGAGAAAATTCTAAATTTTTTTGGCTCTTTACAGCACCGCTTTGAATATATTTTGTCAAAATTAATTATAATTTGTATAAATTAATTCCGGAATGATTAGTATTACATTATTAGCAATGTAAATCAACATTATAGTATGGGGTATACCTCATTACTCTGGGTTAGGGATAGGGTTTTTCATGGGGTAAACCTGTAGCGACCGAGTTACTATCAAGTTGGAACCAGTTAAACCCATCATAATTACTTCAATTACTTAATTAGAACACTGACGTCTTGCAATTCTGCCTTTAGGCATTCTTCTAACACATAAATTTTTGCTTTCATTTTTAATAATTGTCAGATATAAGATTACTCATTTCTATCAGGTTAAAGGTTATTGCTGAATGTTTTTGTTTAGGCTTAATTAAATGTTTCGCGTTCATTCAGTCTTTGATATATTCTAGCCAAGCCAATAAATGATGATTGAACAGGCAAGAAACCAAGCAACGTAAATATCTTATTCTAAGATTAAAACCCATTTTAATATTATCCCTTAGAAGTCCATCATAAGTTATAACCCTACCCCAAATAATGAGGTAAAGAGGCAACAATGCGACGGCATACTTCAGTAGCGAAACGAAAATTATTTGATTTCATAACTATTTTGTGTATCCCGGTATTTAATTTCATGCTGTGAAGTATCTATGCAATCTAATCTTCCACATGAGAGGTATTAAAGCTAAGCAGTAATATCAGTAACCTTTTGAATGTGTTGAAAGCAGCTAGCTTGTGGCCAATTTTGACATAGCATGTTCCCATAGTTACATGAAAGACATCACAGTCTGGATACAACTCAGAACCTGAAATATTTTTTGCTGTTATACACAATTTCACACTGATACTACACATATTAAATTCAGTCACCATTACCCAGCACACATAATACTCTTAATTCAATTTCAAACATTATGATGAATCCAATGCATATTTTGTTTTGAGAAATTTACTATTGATAACATTGAGTCATTTATTTTACAAGATGGGAGTCGATAAGGGATCGATGATTCCAAGAAGGGGTCAATTAGCTTGAAAGTTCGCCGATCCTGGTTTATCTGAACCCAAAACAACTTAGAAAAGAATAAATATAGCATGAAACAACCTTGCTCATATAGAGTAACCAGTTCCTGTATTTTATTTAGGTGTAACAGCTTTTCACTCCATTCCCTCCATGTTTCAGTAAACTCTTCTTTTATGTTGTGTCTGATAGCGGGGGAGACTTTTAGCACCAGAAGGTAGAATGCATAAGCTTTCCCAAACTTCAAGTTGTCATAACAAAGCCTTGCTTTCTTCAGGAAATTATCTAGAGCAAAGCTTGTTGAACTTTCCATATTATATTTCTATGTTAACCACATCAGCATCTAAAAACAGTAGTATTTATTACACATCACACCTAATCAAGGGAACAGTGATTATAAAATGGCAATTTCTTGCATGACTTGGAAGAATGACAATTAAATCGAACATGGAACGACACTTAAAGAAACTTGAACTAAATCGACACACAAATACCGATGTACAATGCAAAATTGTTAGATATTTCCGAATAATTTCATAGAATCTTTCATTCAAATCTAAAATTTTTGATTGTTTGCAATTTTTTTTATCTCTGCAAGTGTGTTATATACCTCTATACCCCTCTATACCTATATATGTTCTTTCATTTTTCCAAATCTATAATTTATATTAATTCACCTAATACAGTAGAGTGAAAATGTAGAACGAATGAAAAATTAGAGCTGTTAAATACATGTGTTTTTGAACATGAGATGAAAAATTAGGGCTCCTAAATACATCCACCTATCCAATCCAATACATGTCTAAATATACAGAGTTTTATATATGCATGTATGAATCTATGTCTGTCCTCATTTAATCATTTTTCCTATAGATTCCAGACAGATTCAAATCCCAATGAATAAATAGGAAGGGGCCTGAATTAAAAGATACTGGAATATTTATGTCATTTTTACCTGGATTTTTCATGTCATAAAGAACCCGAATGATTGGGGCAACCACAGCAAGAAATAACTTGCAGTCGGCCTTCACTTCAATTCTGTAAAGATGGGTGCTTTGGAAAGAAGGAAGACAAGTTCTATTCATATTATCAACGACAATTGATAACAAAACGTTTTAACTGCCAACATCAATATTTCATCCCATAAAAAATATTGTAAAATTGTATTTAGTTCAACTATTCTAGAATAATGGAAGGTTCAATAAGAGTGTTGAAGAGTTGAATGCTAAGTGGAAAAACGTTCAGATACTACTATTCCAAAATCCTTTCCAGAATTTCACATAGCAGTATAAATATATATAAACACAAAATAGACAAGAGAATTGTATCTAGCTAGTTTCCAACATAGGAACAGCCTGGCATTTACAGGGCAGAAGGATATTGAGGAGTATATAACTTCTGAATATTGGATATCGGGGAAGGAAATGAGCTTCGAGCGGGTACAAAATATGAATGGCGGTGAACAAATGGAAATGGATAAAACGTTTCATCTACCGGTAGTTAAACACGGTAGCTAAGTGCAGTTGGAAATTTTATGATATATCGAATGATCCCGTTTAAAAGCTTCAATAATGATGGTAGTAATACTAAATATAGATAAATAGTACATTAATCTCAATAATAGGTAACACTGGTAATGAAATCTTGAAAATGAAAGTTAAATAAATCCGATCCATTGTTTATACGCACTGCACATTTCACTCTTGATTATGTATCGGGAGAGCGAAAAGGTAATAGATTATCTAACGAGCTAGGAAAGGAATATCGAAAAATATACTTGGAAAATGTGCACTAACAGTACAATTACCAACAGAGTTTAGGTTCATAAACATATATGTAGTTATGCCATACATATGTGTAAGGTACTATACTAGGTGTTAGCTTGGCTTTCGTGCTACTTGAAAGTATTAAGTAGCTGATGTGTAATTGTAAATAGTTAAAATAGGAAGACCTGAGGATAGTTGAAACAGTTTTTAAAGGAACGAACCAAAAAAGTAAGAGTAGTGCAGTCCCTTTCGAAAACCCGTTTATGTTAGAGCAGGTTAGGCTAGGGTAAGTTGACACTAATCCCACCCCCCACCCAAACCTACTAAACTAGTATCCATTTCCTCTACTGCCCAAGGCATGAAAGATTGTTGATGGCATAAAAATATCCGTTCATCGCGTTAGCAAGTACAGCCACCCTTCGGGAAGGACTGGATAAGATTTGACTGGTTCAGTACTTTAATAGTGTTGAAACATCAAATGCTGCAAAGGATTTTGGCAATAGATGAGGGCAAATGTCTTCATTACCATGATTGCACTGGATATACACCATACGGTGCCATTATAATGTACTAATTAGGGCAAGATACTAACAGCAATAAAATGGCAAATCAAAGCACAATATTATAGGATTTACAACTGTACAAAATTGATAAAAGCAGAAGTAGAAATGTATACAAACAATAAGGGTAGTCTTATTCAATTTTCGTCAATTAGGACATAGTGGTAAGGTAATTCATCCACTACGCAGTTTCTCATTACCCTCAGCCTGCTGAGATCAAACGGCAGAAGACCATAGCTTAGGGATTACATAACACTTAATATAATATTTATGAGTTTAGGTAATACAAAAGGTACCACTATGCATGAAAACCTAGTGTGTTATCTATATAACAAATAATATTTTTGGTATGCTTAAAATTTGTTTAGGTGGAATTGTTTATAAAAATACCAAGTGTCTGAAGTGGCCACTAGATGGGAGATACCTTTGGTACACATTGAATGAAATCGAAACTTATCGCCACATATATAGTAGATGCTTCAAATACTGAATGAAATTTTAGATTCAGCAATTTTAAACAGACCAATCCTGCACTTCTCTTACTATTAGTAAAATGTTATTTAGGAATGCAACCTTATCACCTTATTAAGTTATATAATTTACGCTAAAATTTTTACATTTGGAATTGATTATGCTGAAAAAATGTTACACAGAGCAAAATGGCTGGACAACCTGCATCAGTGAAAACGCTCCATGGGCAAATTTCAAAACAATGACTCAATCATGTTTTAATTCAATGTTCTGATATATATTACGACCTCGTACCCTTACCCATGGTAACCTTCGAATCGAGGTGGTACATTGCAGGTTGCACTGGGCTCACTACCTAATTATTCATTCAGCAAGTCTTCGAATCCACGCCACAAAATTGTTTCGAGGTTTATGTCAAATTCTTTCATATTCTCCAGAACTTTAACTAGAAATCGTGATGCTTCGGGATTGCACATAAAAGCTCCCTTTTCATACATCAGCAGATGAGAGTTTTTGCGAGTGACAGAAGAAATAAAACTCATCCACTGCGGAAGACGGTGCTCTTTGAATCCGACGCACACCATCAACGAAAACATTTCGTCCTTTCCTAATCCCTGATCTTGCTTGCTCATGGCCACATACAACTGCATGAGTCTTCTGACTGAAGTGTTATTCTCTTCTACCGGGGAGGATGTGCCAGATTCGAATAAACCTTCGCTGTCACGAGCAGATTTCAGTGACGAAGAGAGCCCTGCAGGCAGTAATTGCTTTTGAGGGGAACTGAGCTGTGTCTGACTGGTATTTCTTAGGATTTCACCAATATTACTCATGAGAGAAGACTCACGTTTCGGGACGTACGTGCCCATGGCACATTGGCACACCGCGGTGACGACGTCCCAAGGGAAGATTTGCTTCCGAAAAAATCCCGTCGACTTTAATCCGTGTTGGAAAATGCGAGACAAGGTCTGTACAAGACCCTTTTCGCCGCATAGAAGAACCGTCATGGCTCTGGGAGGGATTCTTTCGTGGCTGGGCCTGTGAAAGAGCTTGACAATTGCATTTACTGCTTGCCCGGCCATTTCGTGCAAGGAATGTAGGTTCTCGAGTGTGGATGAAGCTTGGGTGGCAGTATAATCCCGCAAAAAATTATTCAGGTCTGTTGAGAGGGGAATGCTTTTCGCCAATAGTAATCTTTGCGTGCTCCCGTCATCCACCGTTTTTCCTAACCAACGACCGCAAGGCATACTGTATGCATGGCCGGTCACTTCGTTTCTCACGATGATGAATTCTACGAGCCATTTTGGCAACAACCCTGCGTTATCGTGGCCGATTATCATGCCAGTGAGCACTCCTAGATTTTGATGTCTGAAACTAAACTCGAGACAGCCTTTAGGAACGATTATTTTTGGCGTGCAATTGAGTTCACCAGAAAGTTGGATGTGAACATTCGCTGAGGTCTGAGAAATTCCGCTCAGCTGCTTCCTTGGAAAAATCCACACGCGATACGGCATCTGAGTTTTGGTAAAGGAATTGGTGAAACAGTGGAAATCGACTGCGTTTAGGGAAAGCAAGTGATAGAGAAACTGTTCGCGTTCGTCGATACATCTTAGCAACGAATATCGTTTGTACATCATTTGTAACAGTGGACGATTCGAAAGCATTTTTTTGAAATGATTCTGCAACTGTTTCTGCTCGAGAGCCAGTCGTATCCAAGCACGGCATCGACCCACGCTCGTTTGAACCTCCCCCAGCTGCTGAATTCTTTTGATGCTCGAAACCAGGTCTGTCGGTATTGGATTTATACATCCA
Source organism: Halocynthia roretzi (assembly GCA_013436055.1). Lineage (NCBI taxonomy): Eukaryota > Metazoa > Chordata > Ascidiacea > Stolidobranchia > Pyuridae > Halocynthia > Halocynthia roretzi. The sequence continues at coordinate 79,787 of QRAM01000150.1, read as the reverse complement.
CCGTCTAGTACAGTAAACGGTTGAGAATTTCTTCGATCCCTGATCATGTGCTGCATCTTTTCATCCTTCACGGCTGTCCCGGTAGTATTGCTATTCAACAAACGCGAGTGAGATTGGTTCCGTTCCATCGGATGAATCGAGGTCAACATTTGATGCGGGACGAGCGATATTCTTTCGCAATCTTCCCCGTACTTCAGTAAGTGTGACCAGAGGGCTGATTTTCCTTGCTTGTAACGTTCATGTAGTCCGTGACACCAGATGCGTTCTAGAAGATCGCACAGACTTCCAATCAAAGTATTCTCTTCTAACCCCATGATGGCTGATTCCTTGTGCCCCAACTCTATTGCTTCTTGACCCATTTTTCTTACGAGTAATTTCTTTGTCTTTTGTTTGACGTCTTTCAGCAACTTTTCCAAGAACTTCCAATTTGTTTGCGCTATGACCTCCGGTGAAAATTCTGATATGCTCGTCTGCCTCATGAGTTTGGTTTTCGTTTCCTGCATCTGCTGCCAGCTCGGATCCGTAGCTTGATCGAGACTACTTGACTGCAGAAATTTTTGCTCCATATCCGTTTCGTTCCTTTGCAGCAACTGCGATTTATAAACGATTCTCGGCAGCGTTCCTTGTTCTTCGGACAATTTGATTTTCGCATCTTGGTTATCTTGCCGTTTCAGCGATCGCAACCTCGGATACCTGCCGCTAAGGTTAGTGAGCCTCTTCCTTAGCAAATTCTCTGACTTCTTGATCCATATATCGACGCTCAGTTTCGCACTGTGGCTAGCCGATATTATAGAAAGAGATCGTGAAAGAAAATCCATGTCTGTCGCTTCCTTCGGACTCGAAATGCTCCCTTTTTCAGACCTAGGCATGTTTTTAGCCTGCTTGATCCTGTCATCATACAGCCTAAGATAAGGATCTTTGGACCCAAGTTTTAGCTGAGCTACAATGCGGTTATCCATAAGTGATGCAAACGTTTGAGTCTCTAAAAAGGCAGAAAGGAAGCGCAAGTGGTAATCTGGTTGATCAGACAGAAACGAAGCCTTGTCGAAATTTTTCTGAGATTCCCTACTGAGATACCAGTTCTCCGCAGTACTACTTCCTTCATTAACATTTGGATGGATCACAAACTTATCATATTGTGAAAACAATGATACGACCGAGCCGAGAATGGTTTCTCGAACCTTCACATTGAAACACTTTTCGGTAATAACGTCTTCGCTGCATCGAATAGATTCCAGACTAGGAGTTTTCGGAACAGCCTCTTTCTTTTCGGATGCTGCACCACCAGCATGCAGATTCCTCATATCCTCCATGGGATCCGAATCAGAAGCTTTGTTTCCTACTGTAGTTTCCTCTGCATTGCTTCCAGACGATCTGGACAATCTCTTGTGGGCGTTTCGCCTGCGTAACGAGGAAGAGGGCATGATATCTCTCGTTTCTGTAGTTTCTGTCTCGTCAGATTGTTCTGCTACCTCCTGCAAAATAGTCATTTCGTTTCTGGGAGCATCTCTTTGGCGTTTATATTTCTTGTACAATTTTCCAAGCTGCTGCACGAGTGAGATTTGATTCGGAAACAGAGGCTGATCCTCAGGGCACTCGACGATGGTCTCGTCGATGTCTACGAAACACTGGTCGAATTTTGATATCAGATTGAGTCTTTTCTCTTCCGCGGTGTTCATCTGAATTCCCATAATATAAGGTACCGGGGCATCGAGAAAGTGATGCGCCAATGTGTAGGGTAAGACGGGTGCGTATATATGCGGCCACTGGAACGGGAACATGAGTGCAGATATACCTTCCGCTACCAACATTAACTTGTGGCAATCCTTTGAAATCAGAAGTATTTGATGTTCCAAAAACACACTGGTTAGAAGCCGCAATACATTAACCGGACCGTCGAGAAGATTAAACAGTGCAGACAGATTTATATCTACTACAGGAAGCTCCATACTTGACGGCTGCTCGATGATGACAGGCGGTTCTGTACCCCATATCAACGCCAAACTGTTACCAGGGGCGGGAATGGGCATTTCGAAGAGCAGATTATAAACGTAACTCTCGATGGTGTAACTTCTATCGTGATTCTTATTGGTATCAGCGACGAAGAGTTTATGTAGAGTTCTGAGAACTTTTTCTGCAGTGTTAATATAAGAGAGCCGTGTCACGAGGCAAATACTCCTTTGAACGAAGATGGAATCTTTGTCACCGAGATCAGATTCAACAAGTGCCTGAATCTTACTCGTAATTTCGTTGGACCGAACCGGTTCGAAAAAACGAAACACATGTCCGTATGTACGTAGACCATCTTGCCTCGTGAGGATGAATGAATGAAAGTCGGTTCTTCGTAAACATTTTTCGTCGGAACACAACTGCATTCCGGATGGATGACAGAGCAGTGTTAAAGTTTCGTGAGAAGAATAGTCCCAATCATTGTTAGGAACCGTTGCTGGAAAATGCTCCAGCAAAAAAGGTTTAAAGGAGATCGAACAATACGCATCCTTATCTCTCGCACTGGAATCGTGGAAAAGCTGTACGTCTTTATCCTTCGCAAGACCGCAGTGAAAAAAGTAATCGAATACATTTGGTCTCATTGGTGCTGCCATGGACTTACGAGTCCAGAAAAATCGTGGTTAAAAATATTTCATAAAATAATACTGAAAACTAAATTTGGAGAATAAAAATTATGAAAAAATCTCATGGCGTCATATTGAAAAGCCGTAATTCTAAAATATAACTCTTATTCATTCTGTCCCTTAACGCTCTCGAATTGTTACTTAGTGGTCGGGTATTTCACTACGGGTTGGAGGTTTTTCGCCTTTAATGTCGCACATCATCGCCGATACGACGAGTGCGGCGAAGATAACACTGGTATGGCAAAGCGGTATTCATTATTTAACTGGTACAAGTGGTATACCTGGTACTGCAGGTATCCCCCCCCCACACACAGCAGCTTCTCAAAATTTAGACTTTGATCCACAGTACACTGCAGCTAAAGAAAACAACACGAAACACGTGACTTCAATTCAATCACGCGTATAAAAATGGATTAAAACAAAAACCAAAACAAAAAGTGGATTAGGATCACAATAAATTTGGTGGTGAACATGTTGATTTGGTTATTTAAGAAATTATATAAAGCTCGCCAATGCGGTTGGCCTATACAATTAAGTGCACATATCTTTTCACCCTGCCTGTTATTGGAACCTTTCTTTAGTTGTGTTCATACACGATAACAATAGAGTTTACAATGAAATGGTGCAACAATACCAATACAATGCCGTATTTGGCATGTATTCCTATTCGATTCTCACGTTAAATACAATACCAGATGTCGGGGTGCTTTTTAGACTGGGCAATGGTCCTAATATGGTAAGAAGACAAACCGATACCATTGCGAAAGAGTATTCAAGTGTCACGCCATTTTTGGCAATATCGATTCCTCTTTTAATATGAGTCGTAAATGAAGCTATGATTCCATTTGAAAGTAAGAGTGGGATAAATTAACAAATAAACGGACTTGAAAGTATAAAACGAGTCGACAAGAAATTCAGACGTATTTTCTCGAACTGAACTATCGAGTCTGTGGAAATATCAGATTCCTACTAGGAAGTGTGTTGCTGCATACAGCGCCGAAAGCGTTCAATACGCCCTAACAGAAACCCGATTATAGCACAAGTGTTCGGGCGCGGTTGGTATACGGTTCTGGTGTAAAAATATTGTAGTACTTTAGTGACCCAACGTTTGTATTGTGACTGTATTTTGTCGAAGCTCAGTTTTATCAACGAAACATGTCTGAATTACAGTTGACCGCTACAATTGCTCCCGCACCCCAGCCCACCCGGGGATATTCTTTTGTCATCAGCGGCAGTCCTGGAGAAAAAAAAAATTTCCTGTACACCAGCTGTAAAAATGTTATTATCAGGAGTATAGAAAATCCGTTAATATGTGACGTTTATGCACAACACCAGACGAAAGCATCAACTGCTGAATATTCTCCGTCGGGTTTTTACATTTGCTCTGGGGACGCCAGTGGAAAAGTGCGTATTTGGGACACAGTGTCCAAGGATCACAGATTGAAGAACGAGTTTGCTTTGATTGGAGGAACCATAAAAAGCATTTCCTGGAGTCCTGACAGTCAGAGAATTGCTGTTTGTGGCAAGGGAAGAGAGAAACATGCTGTGGTCATTCTTGCAGATTCTGGTAATACTGTTGGGAAACTGGAGAATCTGACCCAAGCTAACTCAATCAGTTATAGGCAAACTCGACCTTTTCGTATCGCGATAGGTCAAGACAATTTCCATGTCAATTTCTATGAAGGACCACCATTTGCTCTAAAAACACGCTCTGATAAGCACACTCAGTTTGTAAATTGTGTAAAATATTCACCTGATGGAGTCTTTCTGGCCTCGTGCTCTTCCGATGGTAAAGTTTTTCTATATGATGGGAAGACTTCAGAATTGATCGGGCAACTTGATGAAAAAGCTCACAAGGGGGGTGTATATTCCATTTCGTGGAGCCCGAACAGCAAAGAGTTAATGACAGCTTCTGCTGACAAGACAGTCAAGATATGGAACGTTGAAGAAAGGAAAGAAGTTGTGAAATTTGAAATGGGAAAAGAAGTGGAAGATCAACAGTTGGGCTCTCTGTGGCAAGGTGATCATCTTATTAGCGTTTCTCTATCAGGAGATATCAACTATCTTGACAGAAACAATCCATCCGTACCAAGCCGGGTTCTTCATGGACATTCGAAGCCTGTTTCCACTATTATACGTGTGCCTGGTGAGACTAACATACATATTTCGGCTGATGACTCTGGGAAGATGATTAAATGTAACAGTGCTACTGGGGAGGCAACGCTTTTCAAAGGAGCAGGTCACACTAATAAAGTAGTGTTCATGTTTTATGATCCCCGCACAAATGAGATAATATCTGCTGGCTGGGATGACAAGATTCTCTTTACCCCTTATAGTACTCTGGATTTCTCAGCTGCTGTATCCATATCGCTTGAATCTCAACCAAAATCAGGCGCTTTCATAGGTGGCGGACGACTGATTGTCAATACTGAAAAGAAACTCGTGATGATCAGGGATAAGAAGGTGGTCTTTACCCTCGAACATGACGATTTCATCCCGCTTGCTATGCATGCGCATGGGAGCAGAGTTGTGATCGAAGCTGAGAAGAACAAGATAGTGGTTTATGATATTGAGGGAGATACGCTAGTCAAATCGGACGTGTCATTCCCACTGCATATAAGATGCGACGGACTGGCATTCAATCCGGACGGCTCGAAACTGGCTGTTGCTTTACATAAAGCAATCAGGGTATACGTAGTGGCGGACGGTTTCGATGAATCTAAATCAAAGGATTTTACTGGCCCAAGCGGGCGTATTTTGTCTATGGAATGGTCGCCCGACGGAGATAAAATAATGAGCTGCTCTATCGACTGTCTTACCATTTGGAACACGTCGAACCGAGACATCATTAAGGAGAAGGATGCTCATGAACATGCTGTGGCGAAAGATGTAGCATGGCTGGACGACAACAATGTTCTGAGCTGTGGTGACGACTGTCTGATCAAAAGATATGCTGTCGTATGGTAAACGCTCAAGATTAGTTCCTTTATCATCTAATCAGCTTACATTGGAAGATACAAATCTTCAGATGGAAGTATTCATTTATAGGTCTTTACCAATCATGAACAGACGTTTTGTAATCAGAACCGGCAATATAGGAAATGCCTTTGATCAGAATTTCATTAGTAGTGCCAGGACAAGAAACGGTTTTCAGTCCACTATCAACATTTGCAAATTACTGTTTCACATAACTCTGCTACTGTAGATATAACAATTCTGAATATGAGGGCACAGAGAGTTTGTCTGTTAATAATATATAACTTTATATTTGTTAATGTACTTGATAACTAATCAGAACCTTCCATTATTTTATTGATGAAATATTTCTCCTAATAAACGGCTCTTTAGTTACTCTTTGTGATGTACTGTTATCAGTTAGTAGTGAGAGTGTCGTTTGATTTGGCCGGGGTAGAAATATCATATCTATGAAGGTTTGTAATGGTAAAGATGATAACTGTCATGCAGAATTGTAAATACTGGACACAGTAAATGAATCTCCGAATAATTTATTTTAGAAATCACCTGAGTTTCAAGCTTAGAAATCGAATTAGCAGTCCGCTGTTGTCATCCATATTTCTACCAGTTCACGTTCCCAACTTAAAAAAGATAATGAAGTGGTTGCAGTTAATTTTGGTACTCCACAGCTGAAAATTGTGCATCAACATTTTTTGCCCTGAATACCCCTCGTCAACTGATCGCCTCTTGTCTAAAAAATAGAAAGTATGAGTTATAGGTAGTAAGTACGAAAGTACCGTGTATATTCAATTGTAACTCGCGGCTCATATTGTTTTTTTTTCATCATTTCGTGCGGCTTACAAACAGAGACGACTTACATTTTTCCCTTAGTTTGGCGCCGGCTACTTCTGCTATCTCATAAATGAAGGAGAAACTGTGTGAGTCTAGATGTTCTTTCGCCCATAACTCCAAGGGTTCTTGACTAGGCGCTCTGAAAACTTGCACACGGATCAGTTTCAGGCAGGGATAAATTATAGCCTACTTTTAATTCAAATAGGGGCCCTCATTGTGGCCCTAGATCACTCTAGCTTGGGTAGGCTACCCTATGTTCAAGGGCGGCTTACATTACTGTTTTAACACAATTTCGCCCGGCTCACAATGAGGGACGGCTTGCAATCGAATAAATACCGTAGATATACTTGTATGTTGAATGAGTGAGTTATGACTTGAATTTTCCTGATTGTTAGAATACTTCAAGTAGAATTCAAGAAGATAATACCTGGGACTGAAGCTTTATTGTTTAATAGACTCATCGCTCCATGCGCTGCGAGGAAGTAATGTGAAGATATATATTGTGTTAGGTTATAGGGAAAACAATGAACTTATCAAATACCGTGAATTTCCAAGTACATCACGCATTTTTTACCTTCAAAATTATTCAAAAGTCTAGGTGCTTATTGCATATGGAGACAAGAGTATACAGAAAATTTTAGATACATGCCAAACTGTGGAACACGAGAGCCTTCAAGTGGTATGGGAGACTTTAGTTAAATTTACAAGCAAAGAGCATTAATTTATTCGGTAAAGTTAAAACTTAGGCTATTTGTTGTGATTTTCTTGTAACCTCTTTGAATAAGTTATGTAGTTTGATAATTGAAACATTTATTTATCGTGGTCGTCGAGAGAAGTTTTTACGCAATATACTATATCTCCAAGTAGTACGGGATGAGAAAAAGGTTGAGAACCTTTGCCAAAATTGCCTAATTCGTTGGAAGCCAGCAGAACTCAGGCATAATTCATTATTTAAATGCCAATAGATATAATATTTTGACAGTAAATTATGTACACTATCAGCAAAATGTAATCCTAAAAAAGGATGTCACGGAGTGCGAGTGGCCAGCCATACTCCATGAACTAGGTGCAAAAAGTGACTTAGCTAAAAAACGGGGAGGTTATAGCAGTTCTACTATCCTGGATTGTTGTTTTGCAAACCCTACTGGTCCTGACTTTTCAATGCTATTCTATCACGAAGCATTCCACCACCAATATCAGTTGCCATGATTTTCATAAGGTATCATCTGACTCTCGGTTGCTAGCATCATCGCCAGTATCCCAGTCGAACTTCAAGTTTTCTGCAGCTGTCGTCATCGTGGCTAGCTTCAGTCTGAGCAATTGCTTTTCGCAAGCGTATTTTGCATCGCGGATCGAACTGTTTTCTTTTGTGAGCGTTTGGATTTTATCCTGCTGCGCGGAGACTTCTGCCCGTAACAGAAGTATTTCTTTTCGGAGCCGCTGAATGATGCTTGCTTGAGCCTGGAATGCCTGAAATTGGGGAAAAAAATCAATAAGGTGTTGAAGACTAGACAAGGCTTGTATCGTATTTTACAGAGATTTGTCATTTGTTTAAATTCACATTTTTATTCAGCAAAATTCTGTATAAAGACCTGTAAACTTTTTTCCTGGAATAAAGTGATGTCCAATTCCATTTGCTTCAAATCTAAGTATTCTAATTCGTCCAGGAACAAATCGGACTGTCCCGATGTCGATAGGGAGTCGAAATTTGACTGGTATGGTGGCAAGTAGCACATTTTCTTGCAGTTATACCACGTGTCACCAATATCTGCATATTTACTGTTCACGAGGACATCATCTGTAAATCCTGAGAAAGGAGCATTCAATTTTTTTTGAAGATTATTCAACTTATTTCGCCATGTCTCATAATCGGGGGCGTTCAATATTCAAAGAAATACGGCATACTTTGGTAAACAAATGATTTAAAAGTTTGAACCTTCTTTTTCAAAAAAGTCAGTTGCATTGTGGTCCGCATTGACCAGGACAACATCGTAGGTCCCAGCGATGACAGGATTCCGAACGATTCTGGCGAGAAATCTTCCCAAACCCATCTTCCTAAAACGTTTTCTGACAGCCATCAGAGTCAACTGGGTGACCCTGTGGCCTGGTTTTTCATACGATTTTTCAAATGTGCAACAACCCAGAAGTCTGTGCTCGATACCTAGAATGTAACACGAGAATTTTGAATGGGAAATACGAAATTTTAGCATGTTAGGCATACATATCCAACTTGCATGTCAGAATATGAAAATATATTTAAAGAAATAAAAGCCTAAACATTCCATTAATTCTCAGGAAAAATGTTCAATAAATTATTTTAGATATTTTATTGCCGGTTTCATTTTCAATAAGTACTATTTCGCGTTTGAAAAATAATTATTCTGAACTTTTTTGTCACCAGAAATAAACCATACGAACTTAGCTCTTGATTGTATCATATATCACATAGTAAAATTGTTTTCTTTTACTGTCAGTTCACTCGAAGTCACACTTTCAAAGAACCTGGCCATGACATTAAGGGGACTTACTGTACTTCAATATATTAACTGGGCACAAATCTCTTGTGTACCGGTACTTCAATCCTCCAATTCAGTCTCGTAAATGAAGAGAAACTGCATGCCACGCATATCTCCTAGGGGCCTGCCGTAGTGTTCTAATAGTTTCTTCAATCCCTACCTTTTTTTAATACACGGAGCCACCTTAATGTCAGCGTGAGTGTAATGATATAGGGACTTGATGCAATGTGAAAAAGATAGAACCACATTGTTTATTCTACTCGATGTATAAAGACAACTCACCAATCAAGGACTCTGGTTCACCAAGAAAATTGTGTCCCGCTAGAGCCTTCATCCAACTACAGATAAAAACAAAACATAATATTAATATCATTAGAATTAACAGTGAATCGGGTCTGATTTCAATAGGCTTCCGCAATAAAATCAAAGATATTGCCATTCATATTGAAACCGTTCAGGTTTGAGTTAGCGTTTTCAGTATCGAGTCAATGTGGTTCAGCATCAAAGAACGAATAAGAAATTGTGCCCATATATCAACAAGAGTCAATTTGTTGACAGTCCTAGTTAAGTAGGCTAAAGACAACACAATACACAATATTAGATCACATCAGAAGAGCTGGTCATAACTTTAACCATCTGGCAAAATTTGAAATGTTGTATGGTAAAAAGCTGGACTATGGAGGCTCCGTCTGTATATATACTAAATACTTTTACCTTCAATCATTACAAAGTCATATGAATCATTGCAAAACCATTATCATCCGCAAATAGGATACCAGAATAAATTTTGCAAAAAAAGAAGTTGTATGGAAGAAATGTTTTGGATTGATTGGGGCTTGGATTTGGCATTTTTAAGAGAAACAGATTTATGAGAGCAGCAGTAAATGAAAAATCAGAATTCCACCTCTGCTAAGAGGTATGATCCCATGCCTTGACATTTACACCTGTGACCATTTCGTTTGGAACTCCAACTGGAACTGAAATTGGATGATTTACCTGCCCCTTTTTTCTTTTCTTTTCGCCACATTTTTCAGAAAATCATCGACTCCGCATGTGAAGTCCTCGTCCTCTTCATTGTCTTCTTCCGCGTCTGAAGCCTCCATGTCACTGAACACATGAGCGAATCTATCTTCGTCTGAATGTTCTTTGCAAGAATTCTCAGTCGCACTACTGGCTCGACAAGAATTTTTAATTCCACATTCGGTGACAGGTAATTTCTGTGTCTGCTGTGCCTGGTCTTTCAAATTATTCTGAACCACGGTCACATTGGTTTCTTCAGATTTTGAAGCAATGCTCGGTGAAGATAATGTGGTTTCATCTTCACATGTTTTGCTTACTGCATCCTCAGTTCTCAGTGCGGCCACGTTACTGCAGGAATTCTCTTGGTTGTCACTGAAATTCTTAAATTTAAAGTTTCCAAGAGCCTCCTCTTTGTCCCACACAAGTAATATCGTTCTTGCATATTTTTCACAAACAGTTGAATATATTATGTCTTCTGTGACCTCAGGTAAAGACCTATCATATAAAGCTGCGACTGCATGCAAAATTTCCCGATTTGGAATGCCTGTCAAAGTAAATAAAAAATTTTAAAAAATTTCGTCTTCATGGTAATGTGGCATTGAATCCTGGAACATGTGAATAGATAGATTTGTTTGTCCATGAAATCTGTCTACCAAGCTACCAGAGCAGAGGATCTTTAAGTGAAAGTACATAACACCAAGATTTTTAAGCGTTAGCTGGTATGAGGAAGGCATTCAGTGAAATTATTTTGAACTGCTCTAGTATATTTAACTGCAGTTTAACTCTACAGTTCATTGTCAAGTCACTAATTGCAGTTATTTATTGCACTTGCTTTATTCAGATAATCCAGGAGTGAAACTAAGATAAACGCTACATTGCCAGTTATTGCGCAATAGTAGCATATTTGCGAGTACTATTTTCATGAATAGCTCCACAGTATTGCGGAAGTTTGGTTAGCATTGATTGATATCTTATGTTTAGAAATAATTTTGTCACCTGGAATAATATCCTCGCTCAATTTGGAATTGAAGAAAAGACGGTGAAAATGAATTATCACAGGTGTGACCTTGATGACTTTCTGACTCGGCGGCTTACTCGTTGCACTGCGTTTTTCATTCTTCTGACTTTGCACGGCGGAAAGAGAAAACTGAACTGGTAGCAATTCTAACACAGTTTGATGCGCCATGTCTGAAATAATTGTTACTTTTGTACAGTTTTTAACAATTCATAAAAAAACATACAAAATCCATGCAAGCTATAGTACCATACATTGGCAAACGGCTTCTATGGTGTTGACATGGTGATGATGCCATTTGACCCATTCAATGAACCATGTACGACTCGAGGAAATTCTGTAGGGGCACTTTTAATTTTTCATTGGGGTAAGTTGTATATTACACTAGGTCCGTCCAACAAATAAAGTTACATCATTCATCCACTCATGTAGGAAATTAACCCATTTTCCAATTAAGTTTACACCCCCGTGAACATGCAAACCCTTTTATATACTTTAAAGTCAAATTACTTTCTCCCACCAATAACGTAGATATATATGCACTCAATCGAGACATATAATATATAGTTTTTAAATCTCTATGGTGCATTCGAACACTGTAGGTCTTACGACTTAAATCTTCTGTGACGTTATATATTTCGTAGCGACTAGCTACCCTACCCAATCAAGCACCTGTGAATAGCAGTTGACTGACTGCCAGGGATTCAGATATGAATAATACTTATTAAATTGAAAACATACAACCAATGAATTTTCACACTGCAATTCACTTTCAGGATTAGACAATACATGAACACACAGCGCGAAGTTATTATTTCAACGAATTGATGATGTTTGCATTCACTCGTGGACTTTTTTTCTTGCTTGTTAGATTTTTATTGGGAGGAATTGCATAAATTATTTGATCACAGAAAAATCAGCAAATTACAAACAGAAATAAATATTGAGAATATGAAAATATCATCACCGAGTTTTCTATAAATTGCACAGCTGAATACCAACAATTATATGACAGTTGGTCAAATATTTCTATGTCATTGTCCTTGAATGAAAAATACATGAACATCAACATTTCCTACAAACTGTGCCTAAAATATATTGCTGTTGTAGTTATGGAAAGATTAAAGGGAATAACATAATTCACTGCTACATGCAGTAAAAGCTTGTAAGCTTGACGTCGATGTAATAAGCTTTCATTGTGTTTTTGACTAAGCTGATTAGAATCCAATTGAAAATACTATCAGAGATATCAGATACCACAACAAATAGTGTAACACAACTTCATGAACACTGTTAAAACGAGTGAAAAATACTTCAATCTATTCTAGGGTTCAAACACTGATTTGGCAGAACATCATTTTAAGGTGAGCTGTGTATATTTTACACATATCATGGGACCATTCAGATCACTGGAAATAAGTAGTATTACAGCACACAGCACTGTAATTAAAGTGAAGAAATTTATTCCACTGAATTGTATCTGACGTGCTGTACCAAGATGTGAATATTACCATGTAGTTAATTCAGTAACCCATGGCAATAAGAAATGACGAAAAAAAAACGACAGCTATATATCCGCAGCCGGTCGATAACTTTCAACAAACACAATTCGTTATAGGTGACTGGTCATATGACATTTTCTAAGTCGAGGTAGATGGTGAGTGGGATATTTCAACCGCCTGTTTCTAAATAACAATTTCAACCCCAGTAAGAAATCTACATGAAATATAAGGAGTTTTCATCTGTGACTATAGTATTGGGCTCCAGTGATAACATATGATACTGTATTAAAAAATAGAACAGAGAATTTTAGGAATAATGAAAATACAACCAGGGCTACCTGCTGCATCTGGGCCAGTGGGTTTGGTAGCTTGTTCATTACGAGTGAGTTCGGTTATTTTAACAGATACCCTTTTTCAAGTTGGTAACTGACTGTATACCTATTTACATACTAGTATACTATTCCTGTGAAAGTTACAAAAATAAAGACATCCCATGACTTACTTTGGTGATAGTCTGAAACTGAGGCAACAGCTAAGTCAGATCTTGCAAAGTACTGTTGATTTCAATTAGGATAAATTATACATCGCTTGTGCAAGGAATGCTGAACCGTTAATGTATTTTTTTCGAATTCCATCTTTTTCCGAACCAGATCTTTGTATTGTGTGCTGCTGGTTGCATACAGGTAAATTTTTGCTTCAGATGAAGGGAAACTTCATGATTATGAAAAATTGAAATGTGGAAAAAATTTTAATAGCGGTATCGTCTAATTTATTGGTATTGTCTAAGGCAGGATGATATTTCTGTTAGAGGAGCCACCACACTTGGTGGTGTCTGTACTAGACAGTACACAGACAAAATGACCACAGAAAATGAAGTCATAAGCCTTTAAGTTAATTCCTTAATTATCCAATTAAAGTAAATCATTATCACCACCCTTCAAGCTGCATCCGATATTCTCAATTGCTCGCATATGTGCCTAACTGAATTAGTGATTTAAATACGTTCGTATGTCACATCTCACAGTGAAAAAGTCTCAAAGCTTCGACGTTAGAGAGTTTGCTTCAGTGATAACGGCTTTCATATCTATCAAAGCATTAGTTATTTCTTGACTGAAAGTTTCGGTAGAAGTTTGTGGACTGCTTTGGAAAGCGCTAATGGAGAACAAAATATATTCTTCCTTTGGATTATAACAGACTCCGTAGCCATCTGGAACAACAGGACCGAAGGCCATGCAGAGATCGGCTTTGCTGGCCACCTATGTGCAATGAAAAATAAGAAAAAAAAACTTACATGGGTGTCTAGTAATGAAGTAAGTAACTGATTTCCAGGCAATACCTCATCAATATTCAGCATGCCATTGCACTGATTTAGTAGTAGTTTAGAATTTATAAACCACAACAATAATGCTGCCACATAGTAGTGAATATACTTGTGTAGCAAGGGGAATCAAAATCAAACGATGATTTATTCCCTCCTTGTTCACAAATTCTATTTCATGTGTAAGATTTTTTTTTTCAAATTTATGCCATGCTCCTTATAATAGCGCCTCGCAGTGGATAGAATATAGTGCAGTGGTGCCTCGTACTTCATATTTATTCCGTTCCACCAGGCCGTTTGAACTCTGAATTGTTCGGCGTACAAATCAATTTTTCCCATTAGAAATAATGAAAAGTGAATTGATCCGTTCCCAGACCCTAATCCGAATCCATTTCGATAAATATAAACAGCAAATACTCATAATTCGAGGTAAAAAAAACACAATGACCCGAATTCCAGTCCAAGCTTGTTACTTCGACGTCTGGTAGAACTGATTTGATGGTACTAACAAAATCCCTAGCCTCGTTGGAATTTGGAATGAAATTTCCCTCAAATTTTGAGCTCGAAGTCTGGAGCGTTCGAACTACGAGGCACCACTGTTCATCACAAATTTTCATAATTCATATTCAAAGATCAGAACAGAACGCTGTTCTTACTCAATACTAAACAGGATTCAATCAATATGATAGCATAAAAATGCTAAGCCATCTGAATATCTATTTTGAAGATCAACTCTCTTCCAATTTTAGGAATTCATAACTACTATACCTGACTTGTTGAAAGCTTGTAATGCATTGCAGTCTGATAGCTTGGGTCCATGAATACATCAGGGACATTCAGTTTCATTTCTAGCGCGGTTAGTTTTAAGCCAAGCAAATGACGATCGATTGCTTGTCCTGAAATGGCATCATCAGTATAGTTTCTGTGGGACGTGACCGCGTTGCGGAGTAGTTCAACTTTTTTAGAAACCTGAATTGAAAACAAAACAGCATCTACATGGTTAGAAAGGAACTACCTTAACTCGAACCCTAACCAATGTTGCAATATAGCGTTGTGTTAACAATCCACACACATAAGTTGTACTTCTAAGAGAGTGTTGGTTTGCATGATAACAATTTCTAGCCAATATATAGCCTATATCTAGCCTATACTATAGTTTGTTCACTATATTTCTCCTTCACATGTAGCAGCAAATGCCGTCTGTTTTCAAAATTCAAGATATCCCAGCCATGAGCTACACCAGTCGAGAATTCGATAATCAGATCGATAGAAAGGCAGCAAAGGATGGAATACCGTAATTCTCCGAATACAACATGCATGTTTTGCCTTCAAAATTATTCCAACGTCGGGGTGCGTAATATACATGGAGATGAAATAATTCAATTTTTTTAATGAGTGCCATGCTCAGCGCTAGTGAAATAGCTTAATATAGCCACAAGATAGCGAACAGCATTTGCGGTCTCAACTGTAGTGAGTATTTCTCTGTGTTCAACATCGAAACAGACATTTGTTGATGTTTTTGTGTTTTTGCGCATTTTACATGCCACAGTTTATTAGCATTGATCTTAAATACTATTAAGTGACTATAATATATGACTTTTTGGTAGTGGATTCAACACCATAGCACACCCTGTGACAATAACCGGAGTTGAAAACACTGACAGTGAAGATAAAAGCATACCGATACATCAGCATCCAACATGGCTTCAGCAAATGCTTTAGAAGCATTCGAGCAGGAGCGTATCGTGTCGGTCCGACCGAGTCTAAATCGCCGAAGTGAGGCGCTCTCATACGTAGCGCACGTTTCATTGTACATTCTCATGTATGCGAGTTGAAATGCGAGCTGATAAAAATGTTAAAAGCATTACGCATTGGAAATGAAAAAGGGAGATTTAAGAGATAATAAATGATAAACTCATCAACTGCAACTACAGTAATCTATTACCAAAATCATAGTCAAATTACAGTTGAGGATCTTTATCCGAAATCCTGGAACGATGGCAAAAAATGCAGACTCTTTTTTCTGTTTCCATTTTATCTACCTGTAATCATGCTTTGCTTTTATAAAATATATATAAAAAACTACGTTCAGGGAATACATATAAGCTATGTAATGGATTCTAAATGGATATCGTGTTTATACTTGGGTCCCATCCTAAAGATGTCTCAAAATACAAATATATAAACATTCCGAAATCCTTAACACTTTAGATTCCAGCAATCACGGATATAGGATCCTGTATTACAATATATTTTATATTCATCAAAACAATCAGACACTTCTACTTACTTGAATAAAAGCATCTGGACTCATCTTGGCAGATTTGGGAAAGTTTTTTCCAAATGCAGTAAATTTCAGGTATTTCAAATCGACATCCCTCGCCATACTAAACCAAAATTATAATTAACATCTCATGGAATGGAAGAATGGTTTTAAAAATGTCATTTTTGTAATGTGCTTAGAATTAAGTACGAGTTGAGGTACAAGAAAATAGTTTCCTAAAGAACAGGTCAATTGTTGCTGAATAAGCAGAGAATTTATATTATTCTAATTATCAAGTTTTATTGCATGTTTTGAGCCATCGTGTCAGTGAAATAATATACCTTACTATTTTAGCAGATGATCTGATAAAACACTTATTTAATACTGCAAAACGCAAATCCCAAACAAGATACTTTTTTTTACCCGAAGTGAGTAGAATAAAGCATGGAAATAGTAATCCGCAAAAATACATTTGGAAAATTTTTGTGCATCCAATACCAGGTCTACTATTTTTTTTTATTATTATTTGAAAAACCAAGTCTACTGACAGAGGTCAGCACATCAGTCTAGGGCACCACCTAGTGGCAACTTTTACAATGAATATAAATGAGGTTGTGTACAATGAAACATGAACTTTAAATTCAGTTTACTTTAATAAAAAATACCCTTATGTATGCAGGAATGCTGTGTACAAAGATTTTCAGAAAAACTCTCAAACAAAACCTAACTGTAAATTCAGGTCGTGCATCACCCAAACCCTAATAACGGAAAGTTGGGTGGATCCCTAATCCCTATCACATCCCTAATACACAAGTTCGTTTGGGATTTTGTTACGTCAGAAGATGTAGTATACGAAGAAGAATGATCGCCCCTATGTGTATCAGCAGTTCAGTGCAGGAATAACCCGAAATGGAAACTATAAACAACAAATGTGACTCACGAATCAAGATTTTCAGATGCCAGTTCGATGGCCTGCTTTACGTCCGGACTTACGTTCAGCTCGAGCCTGGTAGGTCTCGGCAGGGACATCAGAGGCATTTTAGGTTCGGGCGGTAGGTCATTGCTATCAATGGAGAAGAAAAAGCTAATCGTTATTCAAAATTGTACAGCCAGGAATTTCCTCATGTAACAGCGATAGCTAGGATTCTAACGAATTGAAATTTCGTATGCTGAAACTTGCAATCACGCTTTGGTGGGTGGGTCATGGAAGGTGGCGGACTGGCTTCGACATGATAAAGCTTTAATAGTTTGTGGAGTGGGACTGCAGGTCAAACTGTTATCAAGTTTTATTACAATATAATGATATACGAGGGCGAGTCAAAAATTAGTGGCAATTTATGCCACAAAATTGGGCGAAATTTTCAATCCATGTGTGGACTTGTGTGATATGTGATCACGATAAGCAGATCTATTCGTTTGTACGATATTTACAAGTGTTGTTTTCAGTCGATAAAAAATGACCACCCCACCAGCAGAATGCACCAGTGAAGAACAACGCTCAGTGATCTGATTTTTATGGTCAGAGGGTGTGTTGGGGGCTGAAATTCACCGGAGGTTATACAGAGGCATGACTCATCTGCAAAGAGTATGCTAAATCACCAATAATGGTTCAATGATAATACATTATATTCAATATGTTATATGCTTGAATTTTAAAATATATTAAACCCAACCGATAATTAAGTAATAGTGAGAATAAATATTTTTCACATAAACATATTGCCACGTCGTTGAAATCATAAGCACAAACAAGTTTTAGTTGTGCTGTTACTTTGTTATTATATGATCGTTTCAAAAACGAATTGAATCGAGGTTGAACACATTTTTCGAAAAAAATTGAATATACACATATCGGCAAAGCATTCCTCTCACCAGTATTTGTAGACATGATCTAGCAAGGCAGCAATGGGAGGACCCTCCGCTGGAGAATGTTCGTAAGTGACTCCAACCCCTCCGTCTGGACCTAAAAAATAAAGTCAATTAAATATTGACGGTAATAAAAAAAAAATGCTCTTATTAATAAATGTCAGGCTTATTCGCATAAAACGCTTTCTGTGCTAGATTGCTTCATCAAGACACTGAATCTCTCCATTTTAATACAAACATTTACATTATAATCGCTCCTTACAATCACTCGCTGTAATATTCAGCCTATAAAGCGACACAGTACAAAAGGTGAATTTGCAAATTTTGGAAAATTTTTAATTTGTTCTGAGATAAGGTACATCCTGTGAATAAAAGTTTGTCTGCGATAAGCAAAATTGCAGTGAGAGCTGTTGTCTGTTGTGAGAGTTTTGCGAGTGCAGCAACTGTCAGTTTCAGCTGTTGACCACTCTACTTTCTATATTGCGCAGAGATAAGCCTCCATCCACCGATAAGGCGCAGGGGTCAGAGTTCAGTAGCAAAAGTTGTGCTCCCTTCGCGGCAAACCATCATACATACATAATACATCTACGTTTTCCAGGTACTTACATATGACGAACTGGAGTGTTTTATCAAACCAACGGTTCCCTGAATTGTTTGCAACTCCGCCTCCATGAAGGGCTCGAAGTGCCATATCGCTGGACCAATCGCCTTCGGTACAAGCAGTCGTCGCTTCATCCAAGCAGACGAGAAATATTGATCGCTGTATTGAACGAATGGAACGTTGATTTTCACGATCTGTGTGAGGTATAATAAATGTTTGAGAAAATTTGTGTGTGTGTCTTGGTGTCTGTTGATATTTTCCTCCAGTTCCCCGGACCGATTTCAACCAAATTCATGTAGTGACTTGGGGTATCCCGGCACATGTCGTGATGGCTGTGTAAGGGTGAATTTTGGAGAATTGTCTTAGAAAAAATCATTTCGAGGTAACAAGGATGAGGTTTTCTGGCCAGGGGATATATGTATGTCTCAGACAGAAAGACAGAGATTCACAAATATACTCCGATCGATTAAGATAACACTCGAAGTGGAGTGCAGGGTCAAATTAGAGGTTACTTATAGATTCGTCATTTTCGGTGGGTCACATACAATAAGTCCATTGAAAGTTACCCGGACAAGGTGGGGCCGTTTCTATAAAAGGATACATNCCCAAACAAGATACTTTTTTTTATCCGAAGAGAGTAGAATAAAGCATGGAAATAGTTATCCGTAAAAATACATTCGGGAAATTTTTGTGCATCCAATACCACGTCTACTATTTTTTATTATTATTATTTGAAAAACCAAGTCTACTGACAGAGGTCAGCACATCAGTCAAGGGCACCACCTAGTGGCAACTTTTACAATGAATATAAATGAGGTTGTGTACAATAAAACATGAACTTTAAATTCAGTTTACTTTATATTAAGTTCAAATAATTAAAACAAATGTCTGAGCACAACCCTTGATTTGAACAGTAACATATTACCCTCCATTCAAAAATACCCTTATGTATGCAGGAATGCTGTGTACAAAGATTTTCAGAAAAACTCTCAAATAAAACCTAACTGTAAATTCAGGTCGTGCATCACCCAAACCCTAATAACGGAAAGTTGGGTGGATCCCTAATCCCTATCACATCCCTAATACACAAGTACATTTGGGATTTTGTGACGTCAGAACATGTAGTATACGAAGAAGAATGATCGCCCCTATGTGTATCAGCAGTTCAGTACAGGAATAACCCGAAAGGGAAACTATAAACAACAAATGTGACTCACGAATCAAGATTTTCAGATGCAAGTTCGATGGCCTGCTTTACGTCCGGACTTANTGGCTGCATGTTCCCCTTGCCCCGACGTTCCACGGAAGTCATTCCGAGGAAATATCATTGACGGACTACTGTTGATCACCACAGGTGTTCTGTAGTCGAGATAGGCGGCATCGATCCACCAGTCTGACAACTGGGAAAAATGTAGCATAGCTTAATCTTCAGGAATGATCACACCAAGGTAATGTAATTTAAATTCCATGGGTCAGAGAGGGATACTGTTTTGTTTTTTTGGAAGGTGGAATAGTGTCTGGTGATCGTGCTTCATCTTTATATATATTAAAGAAAGCTGATTTGTCCACTACTGAAAACAAAAAACATTTTGAACCAAATTTTGNGATGGCTGTGTAAGGGTGAATTTTGGAGAATTGTCTTAGAAAAAATCATTTCGAGGTAACAAGGATGAGGTTTTCTGGCCAGGGGATATATGTATGTCTCAGACAGAAAGACAGAGATTCACAAATATACTCCGATCGATTAAGATAACACTCGAAGTGGAGTGCAGGGTCAAATTAGAGGTTACTTATAGATTCGTCATTTTCGGTGGGTCACATACAATAAGTCCATTGAAAGTTACCCGGACAAGGTGGGGCCGTTTCTATAAAAGGATACATGGAAGACAATTGAATGTTACGACTTTCTTAAAGTACTTAACGTGAGTGTTTCACTACAGGCCTTTGTCATCAACTCAAGTCAAGTCACATACCAAGCATAGAGTACATAATACACAATTTTCTCCTTTATAAGATCGTTGAGTAATTATGCAGTATAGTGAAAAAATTGCCAGTTATATTAATATACGTTATATTGTTTGGGGCTCCAGTCCGTACGATTTACTACAATGCAGACTTACAGACAATATGACTTATCAACTTTGAATTGCCATACTCAATATGAAGATATAAGAATATGAAATATCTACTTCAAACAATAATGGTATGACTTACAAGCTAAATCAACACTTAGAAACAGAGGGTATTTCGGTACAACAGTATGTAGGAGACCTAGGATAATAGGAAGCACCAGCAAAAGCTACCACTACCAAGTGAGTTAGCGATGACTAGGCAGACATTCGAAATCAATCAATTCATTCCAAATTGACAAATTCCGACTGAGGAATAGTTTAATGTACTTACTGCATATGCTTGACTGTAAATCGAGGTTTTTAATACAAAACTCATTGATAGTCAAGTCAGTTATCAAAAGACAAAATACTTCTTTTCTCAGATTTTTGACCCTAATTTGACCATGTCTTACACTCAAGGCGCAGTTATGAAACACCCACTAGAAATGTCCCTGGCTATATCAACAAAATGATAGCAAGCCTAGCAATGAGTAACAATACATATATATTCACTGTACCTTTCATAAGTAATTTAGCTGCCTTTCCCCAATTGTTTCTGCCATCAGAAGTGAGAACACCAGTTGCTAGAGCTTTTTGAGGGGCCATTGCAACAATTTTTTTCAGCTGGCTCGTTAGCTGTTCGATGGTTAGTGGCGAACCGTCACTATTGTAAACGTCCAGTTGGAAAAACTGTTTTGAAAAGAGCAGAAATATAGATATTATTCTCTGGATTTTTTTCAATGTCTTAATAATGATAATTTAGCATCATTTGGTACGGGCACATTCACCGCGCAAAAAATGTGAGAATTCACAGGACAAGTCCGTGAATAGAAAAAATATATTTCCTGTATATATCCTATTGATTGCATGTGTGAAACAACAAATAAACACAAGAAAACTGTTGTTGAAGGAGAAGATGAAACTGTGGAGTGATCTTATTTTAAATTTATATCTGACGTTCATGGACCACCTTTAACTTGGGGTCCATGGACGCCAAGTAAAGAAATACCGGCCTATAATAAGCGCAAAAGTCTTTTTTTTGTCTTGATGAAATGTCATCAGTTCTTAATTGATCTTCACAAAAATTGACATGGAGGTACAAAGGCACTCCAGAAAAATACATGAATAAAAATAATCTGGGTTCGGGTTTGCTCCAGTTCCAAGGGGGATGAAAACCTACTTGAGACCTCTCTTAGAGGGCAAAAAGAGAATCTACATACAGTAATACCTCGTACTACGTCAATAATTGCAGAAGCAGCGAAGGAAGTCGGACATAATGTTGTATAGTATGGCGACAGACACCAAACAGTTAGCGACAAACATGTAATAATACGGGGAAGAAAATAACTCTCGTTAGGTTATTAAAGAATTTCTTGAGATTTTTTTTATCTAGTTTCAATTTGTAAATGATAATCAACAAAATATCGTTCGCTGAACAAAATTCACTCTAGAAAAGCAGCGTAAAGCCGGATTCAACGTAGGACGAAGGTAACGTAGTGCCAGGTATAACTGTATATACCTATAAACTTTTCTGTTGTTTCTGTTAAAACTTGTTAACAAAGGGATTATAAATATTATTTTGTTTTCCTTTACTGACATCGGTAGCATCAAAAACCATGACTTATTTTTTGAAAAATGCTGAACTTTTAGTCATTATTGAAGGCAAATAAAACTTATCAATGAAGGGATTATGAATACTAGTTTGTATTCCCTTACTGACATCAATAGCATCAAACACAATGACTTATTTTTGAAAAATGATAAACTTTTAGTTATTGTTGAAGGCAAGGCAGCTAGTTGAAAAATTCAAACAATGACCTGATTATTCTTTGCAACAACAATATGCTGAGGTGGCCGCCAAGACAGGGTGTAATTTTCAACTTCATCTCGTTTCACGCCCGGAATGCGACAGGACGACAGAACTTTGTAATACTGATCCATGCACAGAGGACGATTTCCTAATTTCTCGACGGGTAGAGTTTCACTGCAAAGCAAAGCATGAGGGTTCAAGGCTAATAGTTTTACAAACATTCCAAAGGAAAAAGAAAGAAGAGGCAAGTACTTGTCAATGTCGATCTTGTAATCTAACATGGCAGAAATCACTTTGGCTGCATGTTCCACTTGACCCGACGTTCCACGGAAGTCATACCGAGGAAATATCATTGACGGACTACTGTTGATCACCACAGGTGTTCTGTAGTCGAGATAGGCGGCATCGATCCACCAGTCTGACAACTGGGAAAAATGTAGCATAGCTTAATCTTCAGGAATGATCACACCAAGGTAATGTAATTCAAATTCCATGGGTCAGAGAGGGATACTGTTTTGTTTTTTTGGAAGGGGGAATAGTGCCTGCTGTTTGTGCTTCATCTATATATAGATAATAGAGAAGCTGATTTGTCAGCTACGGAAAACAAAAAACATTTTGAACCAAATTTTGTGTGGGGACTTTGGGTATACCCATTTTCAATAAAAGATGCCCGGACCAAATTCCTCGCAGTTTCAAATGTCTCATTATCACTGTAGCATGATGTCACAAATGCGGATGTATACCTATTGAAGCTTTTCCGTTACACATTACGCTTACATGAGATTTTCAATGAGCAAAGGCTTATGCGGGCAACGCCAGGTACTTAACTATTTCAGTCATTTTCGATTGGATGCTTACACCAATTACTTACCAAGAATAGGTCTGGCTGCTGTGCTAGTTTGATTTATTTTTGCAGTAATCTATTCAATACTTCTGCAAATATTTACATTTAGCATACTTAAAGAAATATAAGTAATGAATAATTTAAATTTCGCTCTCATGGCTATAATAACTATAAGGTCACTGGAATGTCATGTGCAATATCGATGTTCTCTCTGCTACTGCGAGGGTTACACTGATAAGCTGTGACCTAGAAAAACCCGAGGACTTGAATACATCAGCTTAGGGATAGTGGAAACAAAGGTCAGCAGCTCACTGTTTACCAACCAAACACATTCCCGTGGTATCATCTTACATGGCAGAGTGACCTATCAAATATTTACCCAATTTTCCTTCTTTCTTGCTCGCTGTTGCAATTTTTCTTGAAGTCTTTCTCCCAAGCCATTGGGTTTTCCAAACTCATTCACCAGAGATTCGGTGCTTGCGTTTGCATTGTCATCAATTAAAGGCCTCACGGCGGCGAGATACCTTATTATCAAGAAATACAATTATTGCAACCCTCCAATGCAGTAGTGAATACATCCATGACGTTGGTATGTGAACATGCAAGCATAGGCATGGAATGCATGAGGATTTTTGCAGAGTAGTTCGCCTAACCTTGAAAAATGACTAAAATATTACTAAAACAAGTGTAAACTTGTTCCTGATAAGTTTTATCTCATGCATTTCAACAAAAGTCAATATAGCCATAGAGCAAATCAAAACGATCATAACGCGGACAAACGATAGCTCGATGAAAACTGTGCAATCAAGCACGATATTTATAGGTAGAACTTACAAACGCATACACTATTTTTATTTTATTTACTACTTAAAATACTTAGCACGCAAATTGTAATACAATTTTTCCCTTCGTTTACCTTGGTCATTACAAAGTTCTATGTTTAAGCTCGCAAGGTGCATACAAAATTGTAAAACAATTTTATATCGACTGCAACCGCAAACCTTTCTAATCATAGTATAAACCCTGTTAAACTGTTAAAACCTCAGATTACTATTCAATTGATGCCGAAAAAGTTAAGCATTTTAAAAAAGTAAGTCATTTTCTTTGTTTCTACTGATGTCAGTAAAGGAATATAAAGTATTATTTATGATCCCTTCGTTAACAAGTTTTATCAAGATGGCATTGCGAATCGGTCTCACTCTTTATTAGTTCTTTAAGTTAATATTTCAAAATTTAGTATCTTACTTCTGTAGTGTCTGTTGCAAAGGTGGCACAGGCAAGTGTGGAAGGCTTTCTTGGTGCCTCAAGAAGCGGTGGGGTGCAGGCGGCGGATGATTTGGCATTCTCTTCCACTGACCAAGGGAACCGTTGACGGCTTGTCGCAGCTAAACAATACAAGATATCACTTTTTAGGAAGATATAAAAACAGACATTCAAATGCTTAAAAGCGCCAACAATTATGAAAACAGTTTGAATCAACTTTTTGACCAAAATTCCAATCATCATCACTAAAAAATAGGTTTCAAAATATAATAATTTCAATTGGAAAATAATTAATTTTCTTAGATTTCCCTCAGGTACTATTATAGTTACCTTGTAATCTAACTCTCTATATTAATTCATGACCTTACCTAGACCTTCCAAAAGAGAATAAATGATTATGCTACTTCATATATATACAACTTTCCTACAAACATATCCATAATGAAAAAACTTACGAATGACCAACTCAAACCAACCATTTCCACCAAAACTCTGGCATATTCACACATATATACTGGGAACATATTTCTGTCACAAAGATCTATACACTGCTACTCTATATTTACGTAAACTAAAAAAATATCTCCATAATCCAACACACAATGTAATGCTCTAGCGTTCAAACCTTATATCTGTAACTGTATATAAAACTGTTTCAAAAATTTGATCTGCTTCTGACGAGCTTGAAATAGTGACCAGCTGGTGATGACAGGTTGTACAATATGAATCGTGGTTACCTGCAGGCCATTAACAGCTCCCCATCAATGAGGTAGTATCGCATAATAGTGACAATGTGATTTCAATAACTATGACGTATGAAAATGAGTCATGCAACTCAGCAAGTGATGTTTTACAGATTCATAACACAGCAACTGAATAATACTACAAAGTACCATATTTGCTATAAATAGATACTTCAACAGTGTATTCAATCGAATAGTCAGCAATTTAAATAATAACTGGGAGTTTCCGTGAAGAGCTTATTTTCCTATTAATATAGTTCGATATTCGCTGACTACAAGGAAGGTAACTTTATAGGCTCTCCCTCGCGTAAATGAAACGATTTTTTAAAACTTTTTGTTTATTTTTTTTGTAGTAAGACGTTTTTCCGAACATGCTTATTTTTGCAGACAGATGGTAGCCCTGTTCAAAGGTCTGAATTCCTTGGGAATGTGCATTAAGAATTGCATAATATAAGCCATCTTCAATATTTTTGCCTCAGGTAAATACGATTTAGGCTCTCCTTGCTTTTATGCTCTTCTCTATCCTTAATCCCTTTGATTGGTCATTTTGAATTCAAGAACTTTTTATTATGCGTGCTAGTTAGTTATAGAAATTCGGTTTGCAGTTGAACGTTTCTACGACAAAAATTAGATGAAGGTTATCGTTGCATGTATTAGAAAGAGAGAGATCTGACTAGTGCTAATCGGCATACTATAAGGTTATGACGTCTGTAGTAAATGACATGACATGTAGTTTGATTCATTCCCATGATCTATATTTGAGCATAAGCAACTATCTATATCATGCGTACGTATCTTGAGATCATATGATGCCACTTAGTGTGATGCATTAGCAATGCAAGTCATATGTTTCTCATATATTATATGCCAATACCGAAGCATACCCAGTTATCATAAAGGCCAACTAACCAACATACCAACTAACACTTTTTGTCTTTACAAATGTTCAAGAAAATTATAGATATTCAAGGCAACAAATCTCAGTCAAGTTTAGTTAACCAAATCTCATTACAAAAAGACTGCGAACATATTGGCCGAATGCGAGCCTACGCTACGTCCTTTAAAATAAAATATAAATCTTCAATTCAACTACAGTAGTGAGAGAAATGTTATAATCAGAGAACTAAAGTCACAGATTGGAATTCAGTACATGATAATACCAGACTTTTAAAATTATTTTCATTAGGAAATTAGCCACGGGTTATGTAATAAGGAATGAACAATCATGAAATGATTCATAACAACAATCGGGAAAAGAAAAACCTGAGCAAAACAATTCGCTCAACAATATATTTCTGCAACTAGATGTACACTATAGACAGGACTGCCAGATCTTGCTTATTTCTAAGATGTGTGCTTATTTCTGAGGAACGAGATGACTTTTCATTTGCGTGCTTAGTTTGTCTTCTTAGACATAGAAAGTATCTAATTACATATGTTGGTTACGACTATCGGCCAGTCATTTCCGTTACCCGGAATTTATGAGATGCACGAGCAGATTTCCAAGGACGAAGGACTGCCAATGCAGATTATTTCTGATGAAAAATATTATAAGTGATTTGTTTATTTTTGGGTAGTAAGATGTTTTCTGAACATGCTTATTTTGGTAGATTGGCAGATGGTAGCCCTGCCTATAGATCTCACTACAGCATTAAAATACCAACCTGAGATTTGATTTTGGGAATGACAGGCAGTTCTATACCATGGTCAGTCATATCTGATTCAGAGTCTGAATGTGTTCTGCTGTTACCACGTGGACAGTGACTCAGATTGCTACCCATCTTTTTAACTAGACCTTATATCATTTAAGAGGTCAATACGGTTCCAACATAGACTATGACATATACATTCTAACACTCTGAACAATACTCGCAACTGAATTCTAGATTAATACCGAAATACTTCGAAACTTCTGATATGCGAATATTAAATGCTAGATATTTCCAGAAAACATAGACTACTTGAAAATCAATAAAATTACTCTGTTTCCGTGACTACAGATACATAATCAATGCAATGACTGGACAACTCCAATCGTTCCTGTCGACAGATGACATCAGGCTAAATGCTTATCATGACCTATTACATAAGCAAGTGGCTCTAATCTGATTCAAAATAGGACAACTAAATACAACAAAGAAACAACTAAACCTTTCTTTGCGTTTCCCGGAACAAAAGCTTCAAAGCTCCAATCTATAATTAGGAACCTCTGCCAGATCACACTGATAGCACAATAGCGCTCAGCAGGTGTAATAAATACCATAATAATAACAAGGTCTGGTAATAAAAATACTCGCATAAACAGATCACTTTACAGAAAGTCCAAAGTGCAAAAATTACATGAAATAAAAAAACAAACAATATAAAAGAGTGATGCCTGCAAGAGTTGTCTGCAGAATTACAAGTTGAAGAAGATTTACCTGCTCTTTATAAGGAAACAGTTCACTCCGCTGGAACAGCAATAAAGCTTGCAGAATGAACTATATAACTACTGTAAATGAAGCAGAACGAGTTAAATATTAACCACAAGACAGCATATTGCAAGGTGAGCCAGTTAAGAAGAGAATTCTATTTTTCAACAGAATGACAACTTAAAGAAATTTCACACAAAAAATCAACCAACACCACAACAGAAATTATCAGAATCCAGCTATCACTGGCACAATTGATTTTTCATTACAGTCATTACACCATATGCATAGCAAACCTGGTACAACTCGGTTCAAAGGTTTTCTACTAATGCGTGCCTCTTTGAATAAATAGTATTCTAATATCATGAGAATTGTAAAGAACCAAAAGTTGAGAACAATTGACATGTCTATTGGAGGAAGTGAAGTGTTTCAATTTGCACACACATTTGGTTTACTTTGGCGTATACTATACAAGCACTGGTAGACTCATTACCACATGCAATTGAAATATAAAAGTGGTTTTTAATAAACCATTTCAAGGAATTAAAATAAAGAGATCCATGACCGACTTACATACAGATCGGTTGTAAGACGATGAGTGGTTATTTAAAACTAACATTCCACTACATATTATCATTGCTGAACAAAAATGATTTAACTTTGGTTCAACTTTGCACAATTGATTTTAGGACTGTTTCTGTAGTAGTAATGGGTGAAGATATGATGCTTGAAATAATAAGATTCCTATTAAATTACTTAACACCTGAATGCAGTGAGACGTTAGCATTCTAAGTATAATTTAAATAAGTATTACTGCCAACAAGGTGTTGAAGACGTAATAACGATGTGTGGAAATGTGTTGAAAATACATGCTAGCATTGTAAATATTACTAAAGTACAGTCGCCTTTGGGTGGCAATGGCAAGTTCTGATATGAATATAATAACTGATGTTACTTGAATGGAAAATAGGTCGATACATCAGTTGAAGATTGAGCTGTTTACTTTTGTATTTTAAGACTCATGTGTAATGAATTCACTTGGCAAAGTCACAGCCAGTTAGGTAGCATAATTCTACAGAGAAAATGGTCAAATGAATTGAGTTTGTCTATACTATGCTGCCATAATGTTAATGAATTAATGACTCGTGTTGATGTGAAATCCTTCATAGTAAGTGTAGCACATTTTTAGTTAGATTTACCAGAAGTTTTCTGCTGCAAGATATTGATGGCTATTGAAAATATATTCCATTTGAAAGGATAAATGGGCTGATTACTGGTAATTGGATGTAGAGCAATTGGCAATTAATCAAGACTTTCTTGAAAGCACTAGTGTACTAATATTCTATTTTTACCACACTAGTGCGTGAAATGATCATGCTCCCACACCATTCTCTGTCATATTATTTTATCTCTTGACAAACAGCTGATCACGAACAAGATATGGACTTTGACCTGACATGTGATGTCATTAATATCGCTCTGGATTTGGAGAAGTCATACAAAAAAACTAGGTGTCAAATGAAATACTAACTATAAAAGCTGTATTTATGTCAACTTCAGTACAGTAATCCCTCACCTATCGCTTATCATATTTAGTGTTAAAACCTAATTTACAGTACAGTAAATTGGTCAGATTTTCACATAATTTCATATCTTAATCTATATTACAAATTATTCAAAAAAAAGCAATTCAAAATGAGAATCAAAGAAAATAAAAGTGCATTCCTTCCGAACAGGGCTTATTCAAGGAAAACTCCGGTAATAACCCAGGAAGGACACTGTCAGTAGAAAGCATAGACACTTATATCTCCACTTCATTTATCATGGAGAATAACACACAAAATCACAGTTTGCTGGATGTAAAATAACTGTTTTATTATCATTTTATTTCCCATGAGTTGGCCAGATTTCTTTGAAAAAAGGTTCCTGCTTTCCACATCTTATCATTACATAAGGGTTATAAAAAAACTCCAGGTTTAGTAATTAAAAATACCATGGAATCACGTGAAGGTCAAAAGGTTCGAAAATTCTAGAAACTGATAGCGTCACTCAACATGCAGTATGTCTCAAGTCTTTTTCCGATAACAAGGCAAATATTTTCCCATTTAAAGCAAAAGCAATGAACAAACTCTTTTATCTATGAACATTACCAAATCAAACAACAGGTCTCTCCTAAAAAGGCGAAATTCTCTATCTTTGGTATAACTATGAGCATGCTTAATGCTGACTACAGCAGAGTTAAGCAGGATTGTTTACAGAAATCCCATAAAGAGTTTGATTAACAGTTCAATAAAATTTATGAAGCAACAAAGCATTTCATAACTTTTATTACTTAGTAAATTTAGTTTACCTACCTTTGTCCTATTGTCTAGCCCAGGGCTTCCCAGCCTTTTTTCACTGTGGACCCCCAAGAATTTTTTTTGGATGGTCAAATTATACTATTATCACACAGCTATACCAGTGTTTCTTTTCTTGCTCATTAACACAAATTAGAACCTCACTGCCAGCAAAATACACTCAATTTATGAAGCTCTCGTTTATAAGGCTGCAGTCCTGGAAGCTGTCTATATATTTTACAACTGCCCACTACAAAATTTGCTGACTGTACAAATCATTTTTTGATATCACAATGCTGTCACAAGATTTCTATATGAGGAGTGGGAACTAGTTGCTAGTTAATCTATTTCGATAGGAATAGGAATAGGATGGCTGTTAATGAAACTAGCGATAACGAATCATTTGATTTTGAACAACTTTTCGAAAATTCAACACTCAAAACAACAATAATGTACAATTCTGATAAGAAATACGAATCGAATCGAGTAACGAGAACTTCATGCTTGGCGTGTTAGTTGATCCTCAGTTATTGGAAGATTTTTTTAGGTTCTTAGACTCGACTTATATGGCATAATCCGTTAAATATTTGAATCGGAATCGAAAATATAATTAATTGAGGAGTTAGGCCGACTCCCCAGCCCTCGTTTCACCAGTAAGTAAGAGGTGTATTCTGTATAACTATCAGAGTGGCTCGTCCTTGCCCGAGTAAGCCTCCAACGGTAATTCTCTCATAGGTATATATCCATATTATTATTTTTGAGAGATCATATGTAGGATATCATCCCCTCCGGTAACCCATGGAACACAGATGTGGGTGTTCTTTGTTCATGCATTATTCATGCATGCATCTGGGCAATTTCCATAAATGATACGTATGCTTCCAAAGTAGGGCATGAATTTAAGTATTGTAAGCTTTGGTTCACAAGAGACGTGCTACTATAGTGTGTGGTCCAACTCACTTTTTGTGGTTTGTTTTTCTTGAATGAGTTTAATTTGGATTCGGGTTACTGATAATGTATGCATAATTCATTTTCTACATTGATGAAAATTGCAGTGCAATTCTAGTACTTTTAGTCTCATAAATTATTATATATATGCACAGGACCAAATGTGTATACAGTAAGTCCTCAACATACGAACAGGTTACGTTCCAAGAGGTTGTTCGTAACTGCAATTGTTCGTAAATCAAAACACAACAAAAAAAATAAATACACAGGTAATACCTATACAACCACATCGGTTCCCATCTAACAACTCCCATCAATCCATTATAAACAAATCAGTGTAAATATTTTATTGTTAGCATTTTAAAAGTTAATGACGACAAAAAATTCGAAAAATCTCTGAATTATTAAATACAAACGCGATAACAATCACTTAATACACAGTACAACTACTTCGTAAGATAAACCATGCGTGACTGAGAAAAAAGCTGGGAGATGTGTGTTGTTGTTGACAATCACGCGCCAAGCGATGGATTTGCGAACTACACCATTCACGCAAATTGTTTATGTTCGCGGCCATGTTCGTATCTAGGACTTACTGTACCAATCAGTTTTCAAGCAGGCATTGCATCAAAGGTATATATATTCTTAAATTCACAGTGATTGCAAGGGGTACATTGGAATTTTCAATTCAAACAAGTCCAGTCATATTAACCAACCATCTACAAACGCACTACTACAAGGAGTTCAATTTAAGTCTCAAGGGCTGGTGATAGCATGTCCATTTGTGATGGGGACGAGATTTGAATCTGAAATAATCCTATCCAACAGATTAACCAAGCTAATCCTAAATGATTAACAAATACTTAAAAACCTATTGCAGTCACAGACAGCATTATTCCAATTCATTTAAGTGTAAAAAAACTTACAAGAACACTCTGGCAACGCCGCAGTAACATAGTGTATCGGTTCTTCTTCTGCTGGTTATGTGTAAGCGGAATCGATATTTTCGCGCTTCTAGTAACGTTGTATTTCAGTGACTGCAAAAATATGGGAGCACTTGATAACCACCACCAACAACAACCACCTTTCTATTTACTACGGAAAAGCAACTGAAAAAATAATAAACAAACAAAAATTATTTAACTTGAAAAAAGGTATAGCCACTAAAATCAATAAAGCGTGTCCAATTCGGACTACAGCACAACTAGAGGAAAACTTACAAAAAAAGGTAAATTCTTGCATAATGTCATACATAACAGGATATGAAGTTATGTATTACCTATGGCCAAAGTAACCGATCATGTATTCATTATTGTAATGGGTAAACCATATTGCAGTATACATCACCTACAAAAGATAATAGAAGTCATGGCTTCCAACTAGACAGTGAATCGCAGAATTGACTGGGTCTCTTTATCCAATGAAAGATAGCATTTTTGTGAATCATTATCATGCAAATAATGAGCATACCACAAGTTGAAACATACATACAACGCAAACATTAATTGTGATATGCTGTACTGGTGTCATATCGACATATCATTAGGATAAGCTTCGAACCGAATCGAGTGAACTTTCTTATGCTCGTGTGGTGAACACTGAAATACATTTACGGGAACACTGGTGACTTTGGATAGTCACTCACGTATGTCTAGCGTAATTTTTCAAGGGCGCTTTGCTTTGCTTAAGCAATAAGCCATATAATGCGAATCAAAAGTAGCAAATGGAAGTTTTGAAATCATTTATGATAACCTATATATTTATATATTATCAATGCCTGTTTTAGCATAAATTTGTTCATTGTAGCATTTGTAGAGTACGTTTATCAACTTTATGATATTTTTTATTAGTCATTTATAGTTATCTGTGTAGTATCCTACGAAACAAAATGTCCAAGGTAAATGCTGCCGAGCTGGACGTGGACGCAATTAAGGACCGAATAAGAAGGCAGAGAACTGCCCCGTTTGATCCACGGTAATAAAAATTTACTTGTAGTCTGAAGGTAATTGATTCTAGAACTACACATATTCAAAAGTACTGTTGCTTATTGTATTAAGTATCAATTCTGTTCCAGGTATATCATTGTGATAGGGCATAGCTGTGGTATAATGTGCTCTCCGCAGTTGAGCAATAATCGCCTATTCCTTAGTTAAATTACATTCAGTCCACACGTTTACATGTTATTTATATACAATTGTTGTTTTTTACAGATTCCCAAACACAAATAAAATAAGCTACTGCTGGAATAACTACCTTGATCTGCATAGATGCTACAAGAAATGTGAAGAAAAAGGGGTAGACTCATCTGTTTGTGGCATGTTCAAAAAAAACACCAAGTCAATGTGCCCCAACGAAATGGTAGACAAGTGGGATACGCAACGTGAAGAGGGTACTTTCCCGGCAAAGATATAAATCAAACTATTACTTTTTCATTCCCCGAGTTTCGATATTAATTGTTTGCGTAGTTGGATTCTAACCAGATGTTGAAAAATTAAATATCTTCAGTACGAATCGCTTCCTGCTTGTAGTGAACTGCAGGGTACTAGTTCAGTAGTGTGGTTAGGTAGAGGGAACTGAAGGAAATTCTGAAAATTCCCTGATGTACCATGATACTACTTGCAGAATTGAAGCCTAGCTGCTGTGGTGTCAGTACATATCAATATAGAAAGTTGATAATGGATCAATTTATATATTTCCATCCATTGTAGCATACCAGGAATTTCATGCCAGCAAGAATCATCATCTTCTAGAATACACTAACACACATAATATTTCCCATCTGTTGTTATTGCAAAGTGTTCGGGAAACAGTCGGATAAAATATGTACTGTAGCGCTGTTTCAATCCCACTTTCATACCGACTGTGTAGCAATAACCACTAGTTATTTCGGTAGAGAATGTTTAACTGTAGTTGGGTTTCTACCATTCTCAAGAGCTTTTAAACAGGAACCCAGGTCCGGAAAGAATGAAATTCTACTTAGCGCTGCCAATATAAGGAGCTTTTTCGTTATTTGAATTTTTCATAGCACAATAAGGAATTTACAAACCTTTATATTCAAATCAGAAACAAGTCCGGAATAGTGCCAATGAATGAAGTGAACAGATTTCACCGATATAAATATACAATCCACTGGAAGCTCTTAAGAACTCATGTGGCTTGAACAGCTATGATTTTCCAATACTGTACTGTAGTTTTAGACATGCATCTTGGTCTAGATCAGTGGTGAATTTAAAAAGGAAATATGATGAGTAGGTAACAGAGCTCTTAGAAATAACAATTCAGGAGAAGGGACTAAAATTCTGGAATAAAAAAATAATTCTGCGTAGTATCTTGAGGCACGCACAGTTTACTATTTTCAAGTGCAAAATATTGGACCGGATATAAAATAGGTAGATAGCATACATGATAAGATTGTGGATGGAGATAAAATACAATGCTACTCATTGAAAATCATCTGAATTAATACAGCAATGCTCACCATGTAACTGGGAAGATCTACATGGTGTAAATAAAGTCTTTCCCAATTGAAAAAATTAATACAAAGGCGAGGAGATAAATTTACGGAATTGAAGATCTTTTCAACCCCATTCAATACACTTATGACATTTTTAATACTTTGTATATAATATTTGGTTTCAAATAAGCCAAGAAACACGACTTGCTTTTCTATTCTTTTTTTGCAATGTCAAGGCAATAATTTTTGCAAATTGGAAAAAGACTTTATGGAGTTGTATTTCAACTGCATAAGAATCTGTTACTGAAATGGCTTATTGTTTTTGAAAGCTATATAAACCAGCACAGGTTTATAACCTACACGCAATAGAGATTTGAGAATCTGTGCAATTTAAACAATTCAAGTACAATATCCTTAAAATCAAACAAAAATATATGTTATGTTTTGATTCTGAAGTCAATGGAACTTCAATAGAAACTAGAGTAAGACAAAATATTATTAGTAGGATGGAAAGAGAGAAGTGAAAAAGAGCTAGCATATTATAAGAGATAGCACAACAGCAGAGCAAATGCAGTAAACTACCTACTCGCCAGTTAAGCCTAGACATTTTTATTTCACCGGCTCTTCCAACTCTCTTGCTGCAAACCTTCCACCCCTAACAGAAGAATCCATCCAAATTACTTCATTTGAAGATAAAGGAACAAAGGAAAATTGAAGAGAATTCCAATGACTCCAAAGGCTGAAAAGCCCCATCCTTCCAGCAGTATTCCTCCAATGGTTGGTGCTACA
Source organism: Halocynthia roretzi (assembly GCA_013436055.1). Lineage (NCBI taxonomy): Eukaryota > Metazoa > Chordata > Ascidiacea > Stolidobranchia > Pyuridae > Halocynthia > Halocynthia roretzi. The sequence continues at coordinate 44,537 of QRAM01000150.1, read as the reverse complement.
CTCCTTATCAGAGAATGTACTGCCATACTGATTCCGAGCATGGTACCTGAAAAGGAGAAGAATTTGAGGAATTTGAGCACAGATTACTAACAAAAATCAGTCACTGTATAATCACCAGTATCCTTTTGTTGGACAGATTTTGTGAGCATGCCGCTGGATATCGTTGTGAAAACAGCACCTGACACCACCATGGGAAGCAGAGCAATGCAAAAAGTGATGATGTCACTAACTATGACCATTATCAGGGCGTATGACAAAGCGAGCACGAGAAGGGACCACTTTATGAGACTCCACTCTGGCAATCCTAACGAAGAAAGCTGTCCAACGAGAATGCCTTGACTGATCTGAGTAATTGTTTGAGAAAATATGTTAAATATACATATAATGAACAAGGCTTCTATGATATATATATATATAAAGGACAAAAAACTTCCTAGTTGTAAATCAAAAGAAAAAATTAATACAGTGGCGCCTCATACTTAATCCATTCCACGGGGCAGTTCGGACTCTAGAAAATTTTCGCTGGTGCAACCGAAGGTTCAACTTTATTAATGCTGCGCATTATAGGCTTTGATGTTTATTGTCACTGTTAACAAAGTATGAAGACTATCTTAAATAAGTTTTGCCGGGGTTGAGAACAAAGTGGCAAATTTCTTTTTTCTTGGGTGCCATGGTAATATATATGGGTAATTATTAACATAACACACATGAGAGTAACAATATGTGAGATGCTTTCACAGCGAGAGACCAATTTGGCGCACAGCAGATGGCATTTACGCATATAGCTCATTTTTTCAGTATGCGAGCAGTTGGAAGAACGTTGAAGCATCGTTCAAGCTCTGAATTGAACTTCTCTCAAATTTAACGTTCGAACTACGAGGCATCACTGTAATTCGATATACTTAAGATAATATCTGTGTGTAGCTATTCACTTACTATGGACATCAGTCCAACATATGACAGAACGTATCCATTCATTTCAGCAGACAATCCAAAGTGATTCAATGCTAGAATGCTGAACATGCTATGCAAAACGCCGATAGGTATCCCGGAAATTGTTTTAATTACAAGCAGAGACCTTGCAATAGGATTAGTGCTGCCAATTCTGTAAATTTCTTTCATGTCGAAGAGTCCACTCTTGGTACGTCTATCATCTTTCTTGTCATTAATCTTTTCATCGCTGTCGCTAGTCTGAACAAAGAACAAAAGAATACGGATGGGGGTTGAGAATAAATGAAGAAGTGAAACTTCGGAGCAAAGCAAGCTTAAGCATAGGTTAAGTAAGCTGCCCAAATGAAATCTCATTGAATATTAGTAGACAGTCATTATTATCAATGAATTATATGTAAACTGGTAGAGAACGGCTGAATGTGTTTCGAATTACTGTTACAATTCGTGTCTATAACGCACTAGCGTTATGGAGGCGATGGAATCGGTATTGAACTGCTTGATGCATTAGAGCTGTTGGTTAGTTAGTGGAAAAAATAATCCGTTCAGCATGAGACAACAGCCTGAACTAGATAGATAGATACATAATAACTTCATATACATGGTTACGACTGTTGAGTTATAGCAAGTTTCCAATATATCGCAGATAAATTACTTGGACCTTAAAATTAACATATATATATTTGGTAAAATTCTTCATAGATAAGGGCAAAATGGAGCAGTGCGAGAAACACACTGAACCAGGGTATTAACAACAGTTGATGATATTTTACTGCAGCTAAAGTTGCAAGTACCAAGTAATTTATGAGGATTCATGGTTTCGCATATTTATACAGTTGAACCTTGATATATCGGACCCCGATGCAACGGATTTCGGATACAACGGACAAAATCTGCTAGAGTGAATATCTGGTCCGAACGTTTAAAACATGTCGCATCATTTGTTTGGTCCCCTGTTTTCCCCATTATCACTATCGCACCTATAGATAAAGCAAGGGAGATTAGAAAGCGTGTGAATCTGAGCATTGGTGATAAATTGGAACTCATTAAGAAAGTAGAATCTGGTGCTTCCGTCGCTCGTGTCTGTGGAATTTACAGCATAAAAAAGCAAACAGTGAGTGATACCCATACGGCTAAGGACAAGCTTAGAAAATATATCTACCCGTACACAGGCAATAAATTGTGTGTTTATTCATATCTTAGCATCATTTAATCGTCGCATTACGCTTGTTTTTGCGCGACCTCCCGATTATCGGACGAAGATGACGAAGTTCCTCCTTGTAATTAGGAGTGTATTTGTAGTGGTTCACACGACAGAGTAAGAAACAAACTAAAAATAAACTCTCACCACACCAACTGCATCCAGAGTAATAGCTGAACTTTAGTTCTGTATTGTTTGTTTATTATTAAATAACCGGTCAAATAATTGTGGAAAAAGTTAATGAGCTAAATAACAGTGTGTGAATGATTTATAGTGGTTCAAAATATGTTTCAATATATTTAAATAATTAATAATAATTAATGGGTTCCTACTTCGCGGATTCTCACCAGTCGCGGGAGGCTCTGGATCACACCAACAGCGGTGATAGGTGGTGATAAGTGAGGGATTACTGTATTCATGAATTTCAATAGCAAACTTGATGCATCTTTTATGGTAAATCATTTATCATAATAGCTGTTTGATTGATTGCTAAGGCATAGGTTCAAGTCATTATGTTCCAATCTTGATAGTAACTAAACTACAAAACCCTGACTTATGTAAGTGTATGAAAAATTCTATTTCTCTGCTGTAAATAATGCATCAGAAAAGGAAGGGCCTAACGCATAGAAAATTTATTATTTTCAGTTTTATCTTGGAAGAAGCCTTTATTTTTTTCATGTGTATTTTCCTTTGAATTTCCTTCAACAGTATTAGGGAACCTATTTAGATGGTATTGTTACGGTCACAAATGGCAAGATGATGATGAACCCAAAAGGTTACTTTAACCTTGTTCAAGATCAACATTATCACTGCAGTCACCCTGACTTTGCCATATTTATACAGCTGGGTTGACTGAACAAGATGCTGCTCACCTCACCCTACCTTCACATTTTATTATGTATTGAATGATCTATATACCTTGCTCACTGGTCCAAGAATCTTCGTGTTAGCTGGAATAAAAATAACCACAAGAACGATGCTAAGCAATGAACCGAAAGCAGCGAGGAATGCAGCGGCTTGCTCGTTCGAAAACTTCACAGTAAGGCCTCCGATGACAGGACCTAACACCATTACGACGCCATAGGAGAGACCTAATTTTCCCAGCTCGGCAGATCTCGATTTCGAATCAGATAGATCGGTAATTACCATTTGTGCAGCTAGAAACCATTAAAAAAACAGTTATTGCGGGACTAATGGTAATGATTTTTAACAACAGCGGGACTCCACTTTGGCATGCTCTCTTCTATATGGAGAACTGCGATTCCTAATACAGGAACTGCAAATGCAGTTTATAGAATGGGATCAGAAACAGTCAGTTCAGTAAAAATTTTCTTTCACCTCACTAAAGTTAACTCCGATCTTATGGCTACCATGCATTAAGAGTCTGCTGAGTTGAGAATCCCTTATCTAAAATTCCTGATATTCTCAGGGATGGGACCAAAGATTAAACACAATATCCATTTACATTCAAAATATAGTATATACTTATCCTGAATATAGTTGTATACACCTTTTTATTGCATTCAGTATGTGAGCGCATTTGTATTTCTTGATTTCCAGGAAAAAAAATGCAAAGTTTTTCTATGATGAGTGCTATTTCATGCATTTCTTTATCTGAAAATATTTTTTTCAAACATCACTTACCTTGCATTGCATGCATGCAAGCTGAAGGTAATCTGGAGATGAAGAGCATAGGTATTGATGTAGCTGATCCCAACAAAAAATATGACAGAAAAGACGCAGAATAGGCCAATAGTGAAGCATATTTGCTTCCAAACAAGTCACCGAATCTGCGAAAAAAAAAAATAAGCATGGTTTTTGCTTTTTACTATTTGTGATACAACTCCAACTTCCATCCGTTGACTCAAATGCTAACCTTCCGAAGATTGGCCCACCCATTAACTGCACAGCAGAGAAGGTTGTCTGCAGATAACCAAATGTTATGGGATTGACATCAAATTTTCTCGTTAGATACTGAAATGGAATGTATAAAATTTTCATTTGAAATATTCAACTTGAACTCAACTATGAAACAAACAAACAAATGCAAGCTCTTCCATATAGAGATATATTTCTCCATGTTCCGGTTGCTTGATAGTTCTGTATATTTGCGTATCGGATAAGAGGGATATTACTGTAGAATCTCCATTCATATATTTGTACTACAAAGAATATTTGAAATGGAAAATATGCATTCAACTAAAAATAAAGTATCATAGCTACACTAGAATTAACCACTCACTGAACGCAATGGAATCATTTCTCGCACTAACCAAAACGTACACCATACAGGCAATATCGGAAATAAAACTGCCTTTCCAAAAGGAATTCTGTCCTCATAATAAACAAAAACATTATCACTCACCGGTAAAGTTCCGATTTGAATCCAAAAACACAAAGCATACAATGTGACATTCAGATGAGTTAGAATGATTATCAGTCTGTTTCCGGAAATTTCCATATTCGTTCAAGGGAGTCTATACTAATATTGTGGACTAACCTAATTAATATATCTGGAAACTGAGAAATAATAAGAAACATTTAAAGCGGACTGAAAAAATGCATACAGAAAAATTCATGGCTACTTCAGAGTAAAGGCAGATTTCAAGTTTTTAGCAAGAATATTATCGCAATCGAATGCGAGAGTAATATAAGAATATTACTAAATGGATATCAACAGATCTCGTATTTTTTTGACAACAAACAAATAACTGATAGCTCTGAAGCACATCATTGTTAATACTGCACCAAACACAAGAGGATTATTTGCCCAGCTCTTATACATGGTAACGTATTAATTGGAAGATGAGCCGCTGATGTTTCCTTACGGTTGCAATTCCTTTATACGAAATTCCAAAATTGTAAAGTTTTTTACGAAATTAGTAGTAGTAGTAGTAGTAGTAGAAATTAGTACAAAACAATATTTTTATGTGAGATCTGAATTTCTCCTCCATGTATGAGTGTAACATGACTAGCGTCATTACTTGTACCTTACTTTAAAAATTAATTGTGGACTGTTTTTAGTTTACATTTTGTTTACCTGCAATCGTATTCAATGCTTTGTTTTTATACCTTACGTAAAACCCAATATATGTATAGTAAAAAATCATATACAAATGGTGTACGTTTTTTTATGTGTGAAGGAATCAGCTCAGGGTAACAAAAGCATATGAAAAAGGGTCCGCTTAGTTATAATAAACAGAAATATTCCAAAATCCAAAAAAATTCAAGGAATTTCAGATGAGGGATTCTCAACTTTATTTCATTTTAGTTAATGCTTTCATACTTGCAAGCAGATCTAACAGCGAATCGGGAAATATTAGTCTTAGTCTGACTCAATCTGTGAAATCAACATCCCACGGAAAATTTGCATATTACAGTAATGTGTGAATTGGCAACCTATTCTATAATAGGAGTAATTTCACAGAGTGATTGTAATGCATGCACAGAACAAGAGGCACTGAAGGCATTTCGAATATAGCAGTCAATATTAATCAAATGATGCAGTAGTAACAATGGAATTTACCAACTCAATTAGGGAAGACATTTAAAACATGACAGAGATTTCAATTAGGAATTTTATGCTGAAAACATTTAACTGAAGGTCACTTATTACAAACAATGTTTGGCATGACAAAAAGCACAAATTTGAAACAGTAACACTCAATTCATAATTATATGCTTCATTCAAACCTTAACATTTTGAAATTATTCACAGTAAATGAACTTTTCAACTCTGCTAGATTGAAACAGCACCTAAGGATACAAGGAACAGGGATTAAGATCTTCAAGTCAATACATTTCATACACAGTGGTGCCTCATAGTTTGAACGCCCCTAACATCGTAAGCTCCTGACTTCGAATACCACATATCGTTACTCTCGTGTGTTTTCAGTGCCACTTTTAGGCTTTATTTTTGTTCTATAACCGCTATCTATTAACCATGGCACCCAAGTAAGTGTGGAAGCAATGTAGCGGTATAATGCACGGCATTATGTTTGTGATCGGCATGTTGTAATTGCAATGAGAGCTTGAATTTGATGCGGTAATTCAAATTGACACTCTGTTTTCATCCCCGACAGAACCTATTTCAACTCCTCTCCAACTCCAACTCCTCCAACTTGATACTTTTATTAACAGTGCAAATTAATATCAAAGCCAATAATGCGCAGCAGTGATTCAAATTGAACCTCTGGTTACACCAGCACGGATATTACCAACGACCACAGGCTATCTAAAGAACATGGGCTGAGGAATTTCGTCTTACCAGAGTTAAAGCAAAACGAAGCTTTATACATGTATTTTATGTAGGGATTTTGCTAGGACCATTAAGTTAACGGACGTCGAAGTATTGAACTTTGACTTTATGAGGGCATTTCCTGTTTCAAATTTATCGAAATGGCTTGGAAACGGATTAATTCACTTTCCATTATTTTTAAATAGGAAAAATTGATTGAGTAACTCGAACGAATTAAGTATGAAATATAAAGCACCATTGTATTTGGGAATATAGATTGCGAACTAATCTCACGTATTCAGAGAAATGTGAGCAATAAAAGAATTCTATGGAGCAAAAATGAAGCAATCATAGTAACATTGCCAATGCTTGTAAACGGTACAGCGAAATCGGCACTTCAAAAGAGGTAATAGTATCAAAATTCAAGCAAATACATGAGCGAGTGTATTTTCCTAAATTTTAGATCGGTTTAAGTTACTTTACTTGACCGGAAAGGCACTTAAGGGATAGCCTTCACACTTTTTCCAGTAATGTTACTGTTGTCTCATGTTACTGCCACATAGAAGCACTGCCATCTTGTAGTATATCTTTTGTGTTGCTTAAACAAACGGAATCAGCTAATTTGCTAATGCAAATTATTAACATTTTATAGTGTTTTACTTATTCATTTGCGAAAAATAAGTCTTAACTTTACTTCAATTATTGCATAGTTTCTGAATGGAACATTTCTATACGAAAAGATAATATTAAAACATAATATGAATATAAAATTAAATTGAAAGATAACAATACGTCAGATATTATGGGCTCTTAGATGCACGGCTGCTAAGCGAGCAAATGCAAATAAAATACATTTTATATACATATGGCAGCTTTGGTATAAGGTATTAGTATAAGATTTTTTCTACCTCACTTTATTTTTGCTACTCACAATTTCACAACAGGAGGCTCTACACGAGGGCGCTATGGCATCAAGCTTTTGGAAAAAATACTGTAAAGAGACATTTGATAAGAGTACTAAACCTACATTGGCCAAGCAGAAATCAAACTATGGAAATGCACTTACAGAACTGCGCGGATAGATTTACTCATGAACGCACACAAAATCACCTAAGCCAATTTTATCCTTTTAACCCATTCAGCAATTATGAAATCTTCATACTCCAAGAGATCTTGAATTCTAACAAAACTATACTGGAAAAGGGCATCAGGTGATGGCCTGCACTTAGCTTCCTTCTTGAGACAGCCGTTGACGATTTCAATAAGTTCTGCAGAATAGTCCAGCTCGGGCAGGCATGGAGGAGCTTCGTGCACGATGCACTGCAGCACTTCCATAGGAACCACACCACGGGATCCTGGTGTGATAATGAATATAGAAGTTAGTATGATTTCCTAGTTTTCAAAAAAAAAAATTATGTTCCTTCATTCTTTTCTTATTCATGATATCTCATGGGTGGTCTTAGGAGGAACCAGTGCTAAATTTTGAAAAAAGAAATTTTAGGTATGTGCAAGCGCAAACTGGGGAGCATAATATTTTCATGACTGGAACACACACAACTACGAAAATCTTAGTGTGATTAGGTCACTTATATTACCACTGATAGATTTCTTGAAGTAAAACTACTGCTACTACTATTAGGGCTGTCGGTACACAAAACCTCCAAGTCAAAACTCCTCAATTTATAATACCGCTTACGACTCCCACTCCTCTATTCATTGACTAAATATTCTAAACTTTTTTCAAAGGTGCTAGGACTCCACAGCCCTGGCAAGAACGGCACCAGTGGTCAAGAAGAACTTCAGCATCCATGCATCCACCCAGTATGCATTATGAGGTTAACTATGCTTTATTATTATGCAACTTCTCACCTTTCATTTTCAGTGACAACTCTGGATAGGGAAAGTGACCGGATGCCATCTCACATATAGACAACCCCAAACTCCAAATATCAGAATAAATCGTGTAATTACAGCCGATCACCCTTTCGGGTGCCATGTAGGCATTCGTGCCGATGTAAGTCCTCGCTATTGAGTTAACCAATTGAGTGCTGACACCAAAATCACAAAGTTTTACTTGGCCATTCGAATTGACCAACATGTTGGAAGGCTTCACGTCTCTGTGCATGATACGTTTGCTCCACAGATACCTCAGCCCAGCCAAGACCCTATAACAGACTCTTTTTAAAACGTTTTCTGGTATTTTTCCATATCGGTCGAGCGAACCGCCGTCCATATACTCCGTACAGAGGAATATTCGATTTTCGTTGAAATAGGCACCGTAAAAATCAATGATATGTGGCGATTCATTACACTGACTAAGAATGACGAGTTCCGACTTAATCCTGTCCTGCTCTTCGCCAGATAAATCTATCGTTATCGACTTGACTGCCATCATAATGTCGGAATATACGTGAAGAGCTTTGTACACCACTCCGCTATTGCCGTTCCCGAGCGTTTCCCGAAAACTGAAAGATACGTTGGACAACCCCTCCATCTGGAAATTGTAAACTTCTTCGGTACCATCGTTTTCCGAGGCGGAATATTTCCGCACGGATTTCGAATCGGAACCTTCGGGAACGAAATGAGAGCCGCCGTTAGTGGGATAATGGTGTATGGGGTATCTGTCACTCGACTGGATGGGTTTAACCGCACCATGGTGCGAGGTAGAAATCTGAGAAGTTACCGAACTGACGGGCTGTGATATCGACACTTTCAAGCCGTGCTTGTTTCGCTTCTCTGGTTTTTTGCATACTTTTGGATAGATTTTTAAAAGCAGATTTGAATGGTGGTCATGCTCGGACAGTCGCAAATGAAACTTTATCATTGAGTGCAGTTCTTCGTCATTGTTTACAGTTATCCTATCATTTTCTTCATCCATATACTCAAAAGCAGTCACAATTAGCTGGTCCTCGCTTGCCTGGAAAAGTAAGCCACTGTAAATATTCTTATTAACTAAGGTCCTAAGTGGTAAACTTTCCCCACCCTGAATCAAAAGCTATATCGATACTTTTCTGAAAGATTGTACCAATTAAATATTCACCGGCATAATGAGATAACAAACGATGCTACATCTCTATCGTACCATGTTATCAACTGCCAACTGTCATTCACATGGAGTCTTAACCTCTTTTTAAAGATCAATCAAGCACATATCATTTCAGTAAGGTAGGACTGTCTGCCGAATAGTCGGTGCAACCTTACTTGTGAGCATATATATGCTAAGTTGCAATATAAAAACAAAGTTTCAGACATGCGGAACATCCTCCCTCGTAATCGGGAGTGTATATATTAAAATGACTTACGAAAGGCTATACAATATAACCTTCACATGAAGCTACAAACAGAAGAATTAAATAAACCTTAACTTTATCAAAATTTCTAATATTGAAGTTTGGTATCCCCTTTCAAGGGATTAAGGGGTGCATTTTATATACGAGTAGTCAATGTTAATATATGACATGAGGACATGTAGTCAACCATTTCCTGGTAATCAGGGTTAATATGTTGATTAAGAGTTCAATTTACATGTTTGTTGAGTTAAAATAATTCAATCAGCTATTATTGCATGTCTCACCTGATATATGGCATCCAATACATCTTGGAAAAATATAAGCTCTGGAGATTGCACCATCCAATCAACTTGCTTGTCATCACGAAATGACAATCGAATGATCATGATGGAAATTCCTTTCTTACATAGCAAACATAAGAATGCACTGAAATAATTATATGTATGTGTGTACGCATCTATACAAACTCTTGATGAAACAACACAAATGTAGCTATAAACATGTAATAGTTTCATAACATGGTAAGTGTAAGTTGCGGTCCATCCCAAAAAAAACATGGCTAGGGTGAGCTAATCCTAACTAAAAAAACTCATACAAGTTGTGTGAGGTAAGGTCTCTATTTCCCATTTCCATTCCACTACTAATGTAACACCCACCTCGCAGCTATCCTTTCTCAATTGTCAGGCTATCGTAAACCTGGTTGGGAGCTTAGGTATTAATCATATATATTGTCTATTTAATTGTAATGTTGCCTTGAAAGTGATATTCTATAATTACAACGTCTATGTCAGGGGTCTCCAACACGTGGCCCGCGGGCCGCATGCGGCCCGGGAGGCTTTTTTTTGGCCTGCGTCATGGTTGAGAATTTTCCACAGAAAAATAAAATAGTACGATGTCAACTATGAGTAAGTCTTATCGTGTTGAAAGTTAACAAATCAGCCCTCCGCACCCGGACGGACGGACGAGCATTTGCATGCTGTCTTAAGACTAGCAAACCAACGCAAAAGGCCAAACATCGAGTCTCTCACTGCTACAAAACGGTGTCAAATAACCAGCACAAGTAAATGAATATGTTTCATGTCTCGTTTGGTGTAAGATTCAAGTGTAATTTCAACAAATACATTCAGATTTCTTTTGTTATTTTTTGTGTATCAATTTTGTACCTAATTTGTTGGTTTGTGGCCAGCGTCGTCAATAAAGTTCAAAAAGTGGCCCATGACATATTTTGAGTTGGAGACCCCTGGTCTATGTGGTTATAGTTCAGTATGTCGAGACTATGGTATCGGTATGGTATAATATACCGAGGTATATTACCATAGTCTTTGATATTACTGAGGACAACTCATCGGCCAATTTTTTGTGACGTCATCACGATACGTAATGGTGAAGTCCAAAAACATTGTACTGTATTTGCATAGACTGGTACGAAAATACGCGGATTCTGATCCAAAATCAGTTTACCGCTTATTGCAGCGGAAGAAATAGTCGCCCACTCGTCAAACTTTGTCGAAAGTGTCTTAACGAGAATTGTGCTGCGAAATCCTATCGTTTTTTAATTGTCAAATTGTCACATTACCATCACTACCATCACTGCACTTATTTCAGATATGCAGTATATCAGCTACATTTTGTGTGATATAGAGCACACGCACATATATATATATGCCAATAATAAATGCTTGATTTGTACAGTCACGGAGGTAGGGTAATAAGGACTCCTTTTCCCGGAGGCTCCCTGCCCACAGTATTAAATTCAATGTCGGCTGAACGAAGTGAAGAACAAACTATCTTGCAGTTTTACCGAAACTTCAAAGTAGTTACACCACGGTAACAATGAGACTCATCCATTGGGTTCCATAGTATACAATGGACAATACTTTCCGAGAAACAGAATATAAGTCGGTATATAAATATACAACGGAACTTGCAAATATCACGACATCACGAATGTTGAATGTTATTAATTAATGTTATAATTGAATATTACGTAAGGTGAGGAAATGACATTTCTCACATGTCATTTTAAGCTCATTACTTATAAATTTAAGCGATACGTGTGTACGCATAGATTAGGAAGTAAAATGTCACTATGTCAAAATGTCACATGACAAAATAAGAAAAATGATTATATAGGCCTTAAACACTAACTTCTACCAAGTACAAAATTCAACCTAATCGGTTTGCTAGTTCAACTTCACATTAGTGCAACGAACTAGGGGCCATGGCCCAGTAGTGGGCCACGAAGACATTTTCTTTAGTTCATTCAATAAGTGGGCCACGTACTTAAAAAGTTTGGGAACCACCGACTTACCCGGTTCTCCATTGTGAATATTTTGAAAAAAGAATTTGCGATATTTTTCATATCTCTTGCAGGGAATTGCCATATAATAGGGTTTTGAAAACTAACATTCAGGCTATGTAGGCTATTCGGAAAAATGGCCTGCTGACAACAAATTGCCTGTATGAAATATCGCGGGCTTGGATAAAATTTACAGGAACTCTTCTGAAACGACCAGTAAAGTTTCAGAGAATCAGTTTGCTGAAATGTTTGTGATGAAAATATCCAAGAAATTGATTTATTTCGTTCGTGCAGGTAACATGGGAAAAATAGGTTTGACAAGCGACAATTATTCAAATTTCTTTCCATTAATTCATCTGCTGTCTATTGAAACACGAACCTGAATAAAAAAAACTAATGACTCTCCAAACATACTGTACGGAATTGATTTAGTTTGAACTTGGTGACATCTTGAATAATTATAAAAAAATTACCTCATGATGATTCGTGAAATACACACACGACGTAAAAGAGCACCGGTGTCATACCACGTTAGGCTTTATCAGTTTATAGTCTAGCGACATTTAACGTTCATACCCATTCCATTTTTTTTCATCGTTTATGTCCAGAATCATTGCAGCATATGAAAATAGGATTATGCAAAGACGACTCCTGGCACATAGATGCAGTGGTTCAGTGCTGAAAAAAAGCTGCTGTAGAGATTTTTGAAATTGAACCAATTTTAGATACACCTTGAGGCCATAATGGCTAATTGAAATGATCAATAAATGGTCCAAATAGCCTGGTTATTATTCATAGGATTTTTTTCAGACATTTTTCTGGGGTTGAATTTAAAAAATGTTGAAAACTCGTAAATTTCGTAAGTTTATTTGAAATATTCCCATGTCCTTCCTCCAAAAAAGTGAGGTGACGCAATTTCACAACACAACATCACTGTATGGACGTTATGTTAGTGTTGTCATATTTCTCTTGCAAGTGGGATTGCGCCAAAGGGTAAAGTTTAGATTGGCTTAAACTTTATGGAAGAAATCGTTTAAACAAATGAACATCATTTGTTACGTTTTTAATCCCCCTTTACCTCTTAGAATTATCCCAGCGGGCGCTCAAAGACACAATTTTCGATAATCGCTATCAATCAGGATATCTATACACATAAGTGATTGAATTTACATTGGGTGGCTGAGGTATCATTGTGAACCAACTTGTCGCCTATGCCTCTGTTATCCGATTGGTTGATATCTCGTTCCCCCACACTGAGTCTTGAAGATGTTAAGAAATGTACACGAGACAATACTACACAGAAATACTAGATTTAAAAGATACAAGGGCATCATCCACGTGCAGTGCAAGTACCTGGATATGGGTTAGCTCGAACAGATTCGATTGGTCCAGGCAAAATACCGAATAATACCTGTATTCAAATTCGTTGCGGTCTAACTAGGTTAGGACGAAATTCTGGTTATCACAAATCCTTTTTTTTTCGTTGAAGAACCTATTTGACGCCGATCAGCTCGAGGTTTTTGGTATAAGTCATGATGATGTTGACAAACTGTCAATTCATTTACTCTCGCTTCAAATCTGGCAGCCCACCACAATTATACTGTACCATGTAGCAGATTGTAAACGTGCCGACATGCATTTAGTCTTTGATAACTTGCTGTGAAGTCGGAGTCGAAACGACAATCGTACACATTCCAATACCAAATCGAGTTTCACCGTTCAGAGCTTGTCACGTGTGTTTAATATAAGTGCTCTTATAAGTGAATGACCTTACTTGAACTCGTATGGTAATTCTTTGATTTGACTTGCAAGTCTACTGAGGTTTGATCACAAGACTATTTGCATATGTATTACTTGCAACAACAGACGGACAACATATTTCGGTCTAATTGTTCAATTGCATTGGAAAATAAGATTTGACAGTTAAAATCTACGTGAAATCTATCCAGTGGCGATACATGCTTGCTCTCAATTAACAAAATCTAAATACTTACGTAAGTTCTAAGAAAAACGAAGTGCCCAATGATATGAACAGTGTACGTTTAGCGCTCATTGTGACAGGGATAGAGCATGGGATAAATTCTGCAAGGCAAAAAATATACTAAACAAGTCTTATCGCCACCACTCATAATCAAACTATAACGAACAAAGCGCGTGCCACCAGTAGCAATCACCGAGCGCTTTCGTATCCCATTGTTATATATGCAAACGATTAATTGTTATACGTTTGTATGATTATCGTCATGTATATCATTGTAATAAGGTAATAAAATAAAGAAAAAATAAAGAACTACATGAACAAATTTTGAAGAAATGTGAAGTACGCAAGATTTTTTTGTTACATAATTTTGATTTTACAAACTGTCGAAATGTATAAATAGCACCAAGTCCACGACATCACGATACATAGCAATATGGTACAGAGACAGAAGGAGAGAGAGAGTGAGAGGATGGCAATATGATTACAGCGGTGCACCAAAGTTCGAATGCTCAAGACTTCCAAGCTTGAACTGCACTAGCCGCGTAAACGTTATTTATTGTGCGCCCAATTCTTTTCTTCGCCGCGAAAGCGTCTCTTACATACCGTTCCTTTCGTGTGTGTTTCAGTGGCCATAATTTGCTAATTATTTAATGCGTTTTTGTTTATAATAACGCCAATCTAGTAACCGTGACATCCAAGAAAAGTGAGGAAATGTTGAAACCATGTAGCGCTATAATGCACGGCAGTATGCTTGTGATAACCTGCATGTTGCGCTTGAATTTGTTGGTTGAATTTAACACGGGGGTAATTCGAATTGACTATTTCTTTTGAACCGCGGCAAAGCTTAATTTGAGCTCGCCTTGATACTTCGTTAGCAGTGCAAATAAACATCTAAGCATATGATGCGCAGTAGTAATTCAACCTTGGGTTACACCAGCACGAATTTTACCAACGACCTCGAGTTAATTGACGCCAAATGGGCCCTTGGGCCGAAAAATAACTCGATCTTCTTAACCGAGTCCAAGAAAAACGAGGTTCAATATAGTGGTGCCTTGCAGTTCGAACGCCCCTAACATCACATGCTCTCGACTTCGAACTCTTGATTCAAAACAAATTCCATTACAAGTTCAAAAGATGCTTCAACGATCGAACTGCGCGCATAGTTCACAATTCACGGTTTATACGGTGTCACCGATTTAAGCCAGTGGACAAGCTCTTCTCTAATAGTAAAGTCACTACACTACAGTTATTATACACTACACTACACCACACTAGTTACACTCATTATAAATCCAATAGTCAATTTCACTTACTTACTTCGTTGCTACGTATTTTACTGTAGAGAAGCCATCGTGATTTTCGAAATACAATTAGATCCATATTTCTCCATCAGTAAGCGCTTCTTGTACTTCAAGAACACCAAGCGAAAAAATGAAGATCCAGTTTTTCTTCCTGGTGTATGCCGTCTCATTAGGTGAGTTAACTGAAAACATTTTGATTCTGCGACAGTTCAAAATAAAAACATTTGCAGCATAAAAATTAGAATTATATTTCTATCTAGTGTGCAGCTACAAGCTGCCTGATCCGATTTGGTACAAAATAGGATGGTACAACATGTTCAAAGATCGCATTGGCGGTGAGACTTATGCAATTTGCATCGTAAATTTTTAGGGGCAGAGGCAATGCGGCAACCACAGCAATATCTCTCATAAAAGAATTAAACATACTGTAAACAACGCAGGCCTTGACTTCACAAAAATCGCTTATTTTATCCATACATTGTTTTAACAGACTACTTGAAGTATGGCATGAAAAAATATGAAGCAGGTATTTTAGAATGTTAACTCTTACCAGTAGAACCTATTCAAACTTGTCAGTCCAATTCTACTAAATATATGTATGAATAAAATACCTTCTTTTTCTATCTGCTTGAATGATTAGAAAATAAACCAAGTTTCTCGATACGATACACTGATTGTTATAGTAGGGTGCATTGTTTCTCCTCTAGATCGCATGTGGGATGCTAACCCATACTACTACTACGATAAATATCAGAAGTATGATTCCAAATGGAGCCAAGATTATGACAGAGACGACTATCAAACTCGTAGCAGAGGTGAGTATAGTATATAACCGATTGTTAGAGTGAGATGCATCGCTCTTCATACAATTTAGATAGCATGGCGCATGCTTCATACAATTTAGATCACATGCCAGATGCTTACCGCTACGGTAGACTCTACTCCGATAAATATCAGAAGTATGGTTCCAAATGGAGCCAAGATTATGATAGAGACGACTATCAAACTCATAGCAGAGGTGAGCATAATATATACACAGATTTTCAAAGCGGAATGCATCGCCCTTCATACAATTTAGATCACATGCCAGATGCTTACCGCTACGGTAGACTCTACTACGATAAATATCAGAAGTATGGTTCCAAATGGAGCCAAGATTATGATAGAGACGACTATCAAACTCATAGCAGAGGTGAGCATAATATATACACAGATTTTCAAAGCGGAATGCATCGCCCTTCATACAATTTAGATCACATGCCAGATGCTTACCGCTACGGTAGACTCTACTACGATAAATATCAGAAGTATGGTTCCAAATGGAGCCAAGATTATGATAGAGACGACTATCAAACTCGTAGCAGAGGTGAGCATAATATATACACAGATTGTTAAAGTGGGATGCATTCGAAAATGAAATTCGATCAAACCGTAATATGATATCCTATTTTTAAGTAGTTCCCGAATTATATCTATTGCATATTACCTGCACAAAGCGCAATTAAAAATATTAGTAAATTTTAAACAAATACAAATGGCAGCTCTTACTTGGACGGTGGTGGAGAACACAAGAAATACGACAGAGGTAATGGTTTTGGATGCAGGATTGTAATTTTCATGTAACCTTATCAAATCCAAACAATGCGTTGTTACAAGCTTTAAAATTAAACCCATTTTGATATAAAGTTAGTTAATATTTTCCTAAGTAAAGGTGTGGCACGTATGTAGCATATTTACAATTAAAATATTGCAACAATTTTAGATAACATGCCTTACGATGACAATTACGGTTCAGGCTACGACAGTATTTATCGAGGAGAAGACCGCAAATGGGACCACGACTATGATAGAGAAGACGACGATACTGATCGCAAAGGCCAGTGCAGTATATGGAGGAATCACCTTAGTTAATTAATCACTCTGAAATGCCATGTTAAATAAAATAGTGGTTGAGGTTACGCTAACGGTGATCCCATCACGCTGCGTGGATAGTGTTAAGTAAAATTCACTCCATTTTAAATGTAAACAGGTTGCATTTAATGAACCTTGCGAACTCGACAAACGTTCTAAGCGAAGCCGCGTTAATCGTGGGATTACTGTACTTGATGAAATTCGAAATAATCGTAAGAATAAGTTATTATGAGGTATGCTGTATATATCGCCGAGCACAGTCTTGCTGCTCAAAGATTTAAAAAAAAATCATGGCAAACTAATGAAATACAGATGATGGCCTTGAGTTTTTTACGATCCAAGATGGCATTTTTCTTTTTCAACCTATTTTTTTGTAGAAAACTACTTCTATTACATCTGTCATTTAATCCCCCTTGAAATAATATCACTTTCGTTAAAAAATTCACAATGGAAATATCGCAACAATTTCAGATGGCAAATACATCTCTGGAAACAAAAATCGGGATGGAAAAAAGAAAGGTGATCTTTGATTTCAATGTAACAGATATCAGTTACATAACTAACAACTAACTGTGTGATGTAATTCTATTATGTAACAGGCAGAGGATACATTGGCTACAGAAAAAGGTATGTACAGTATTCAGTATAAAATTATTTTCACTGTACAGTCGTCCTTCGCTATATCGCGGTTCACTTATCGCGGATTCGCTACATCGCGGATTTTTTATAATATTGTATTGTATGTTTTTCAATGTTAGTATTGTATGTATTCTATTTCATGATAAATGCCGTGCCGTACAGTACTAGTATGTTTAAGCGCTAAAAGTTGAAAAAAATTGAATAACCGGTCAAATGATGGTGGGAAAAGTTAATAAGGTAAATAGGAGTGTGTAAATGATTTACAATGGTTCAAAATACGTTTAAATATATCCAAATAATTAATTAAATATGTGGTTTCTACTTCGCGAAGTTTCACCTATCGCGGGTGGCTCTGGAACGCACTAACCGCGATAGGTGAGGGATTACTGTATAGGGGACTCGAGTACTCCACGAACTTTTTTTTTTTTTACTCCACGAACTAGTGAAAAACAAAATCGAGTTTTGCTTCTACTGAGCCAAAAGATACAATTTCAGCTCAGGCAGACAGCACGGAGATGATATAAGTGGGGTATAGTCTCTGATCAACCAAATCTGAATTATTAATATTCTTTGGTAAATGTGCGAGTATTTATATATATTTATAAAGTTGTTCCATTCCGTGTTGTTCCGCCTGTCCTCTGTCGCTCTGAACGAATTATTATTTTCAATATCTAATTTCGCGACAAGGAGAGCAACAATGATTTAAATTAGATTCAGTCACCTGCTCTAAGAATTCCGATTAAAATACACCAGGGCCAGTGGTTCTTAAGCAGTTACCTAACCTTACTTCACACAGAACAATGTATAATGATTTATAATTGAATTACAGTCGGCAGTAAAGGGATAAATCGGATTACTAGACGGACAGCAACGGATACGAATCTTCTTCAAAACCATCACCATCATTACTTTAAGCACACAACTACAATTTCACTATTCTCTCAGCATAGATCATCATTTCACTCATAAGTGTCATGTTCATGATTGCAAAATACATTACTAAATAAAAGTACATCCGCAATATTGCGTTTGTTAGCATTCAGAGAAAGCTTAGAAAGTCGACCATTTTGACGTATTTGTATAGTATTATTGTTGCGGTTTCAGTTTTTGGTATTGTTTTTTGTTAGTCTATGTTGTACTCTGTCGCTTGAACCGCTACAAATACACTCCTGATTACAAAGAGGAACTCCGTTATCCTCGTCCGATACTCAGCGTAAAACAAACGTAATACTTCGGTTAAATGATGTCTCTTTGTAGGTATAAATCAATACACGTTTTGGTATATAAACTTCAACTCTATTCACAGGCTCGTATCATGGGGGGGGGCTTGATGCTACGAACTAATTACAATCAAATTCTCCAATCATATTATTATTATTCTTTACAGTTTTATTCAGTATATCTTACACTTCACGTCTCAACCAATATCACGGGACTTATTTTTTACTCTGCCCATTTGAACCCATTATCAAATATATTTTACTCTCCACGCCTCAACCAATATCACGAGACTTATCCAATTTTCACTCTAGCCCTTCGCTAGCCAACCCCTCGTCTCACCATGTCCCGAGGCCTATTCTTATCCACTCTGCCGCTTCGTTAGTCTGCGTAACTCTATATTCCCTGTAAGCCTCCATACAGTAACATTTCCCACCGTAAAATATCATGTTCAGGAAGTGATACTAGGGCTTCAGTCTCCCACCATTATACATAGTATATCATCACCACATAACATATCCCGTTATCGTTATGTTATCCACTACTATTTGGTTACAATCATAATCAACATCAGTTCCCTGTACAATTCAACTCCTCATATTATTGCCCCCTACTATAGAGCGGACGCCTAACTCTTAACTCGCTTAGCACAATCCTCTTCACTCTGTCCGGTCTCCAGGTAGAAAACCAAACAAGACTGCGGGTCAAATATCACGACCTTTTTTTAAAAAAGGTCAAATTATTACATTAAGTCAAAAATTAAGAATAAGGAACGAATAATCAGAGCAAAAAAACAAACGAAAACTAACTTGTTGACATGCCAGAACAGCAGTTCACAATTTACCAAACGACCTTACCCCTATCGACACATGCGAACATTGACAACAACAACAGTCTTAACGAGAAACTGTGTGTGTGTGTGGTTTCGTGACTAGGCACTGAAACGTGACGTGACTGTGTGTGTGACTAGGCACTCTGAAAACTTGCACGGGGCTCGGTTTCAGGCACGAATATTTTTTTAACCCAGGGGTGGGCAATTATTTTCCCCAGGGGGCCACATGAGGAACAAAAACATATTGTGGGGCGCCAGGCCAAAAGCCTGAACTCATTTCTGTATAACAGTTATTTTATTTCTTTGTAATAAGCGGTAAATTGCATTGTTTTTACAAGCTTTCTGACTGGTGAGAGTGAATGTTGTTATGAATATTAAACAATGAAAAGTGAGATTGGCTTACAAGGAATGTCATTCAATCCAGGTCTGCTATAACCTATTCCTGCCTGTAACCGATCCCCGTGCAAGTTTTCAGAGCACCTAGCGATCGAACATACACACACAGATTCTCCTTTATTTATAATATTATAGATCAATATTATTTCTTCACTAAATTACGAATTATTAAATGTTACAAGACTAAAATGCTAGTAAAACGTATTCTGTTTTATTATTTTTTTCGGATTCAATATTACAATACTCTTGAATAGCATGATATTGATTACTTCAGTCTTTTGCGAGGCAGTAATCAAGACCTGACTGCAGTCGTATACAGCATAATAAAAACTAAAAATATTATTTATTTATTTTCCGCTACATCATAATTGTTGCATATACAAATGGATTATAAAATTATTAAAAAGTTATTTCTTGATTCTTGATTTGATAAATCCGTCTAAGATAATAAAATGAATTATTCCATGAAAGTATGTTAAATGTGAGCGATTAAACTTTTTGAAAAGGAAATTAGCTTGCAGTGTTGAATTAGGAACAAACTATTTTCAACAAAGAAACGCCAAGCAGTAATTATATTTTAATCCCGGGATACATGTAGAGCTTCTTTCTTAGGTTGCTTTCAATGTGAGACATCTCTTTGTAACAAGCCGTTCCAGTAGAAGATTTTGCTGCCACAGCTTCGTTTACGAGAGTCATAAGGTCGGCAGCATGTTCATTTTTGGCATGCTTCATAAAAACATTACAGATGGCATTGACGAACCAACTACCGTTAACCGTGTTACGGAACGCCTGGTTTCCAGGTTGCGTAGCGTAAAACATAAGCATATCAGACACAACAGGTAGCCTTTCGCGTTCAGGAGTCGTGGGTGCGGCATCACTTTCGTCTCTGGGTTCCAACGAATTACGGCCTCCAGGAATACAGCTGTCAGGTAGCATAGTGGTCACTGGCTGAGTCTCCATAGCCCCATCACCCACAACCACTCCACTGTCAGCAGCGGTGCCACGACAGCATTGGAAGAAGAACAGCTTGGGTACATCGATGAGATGAGGACAATTTTTGTTGTTAAACATGTCAAAAATTTCTTGCACCCTAATATGTTTACTGTCGTTTCCGAAAACGACATCCTCCTCTTTGGGCCTGGATCCATGTGACATAATGAAAACCACGCAGTAATCGAAGCCATCCGAGTCGTCCGAGAATGTTTTAAGATTAACCAAGATGTCATCGGCATGTAGGTCTTTCTGCACCGACACTTGGCATCCCATTTTCTTCCACAGAATCTCCATGTTCATAGCATCCACTTCAGAACCTTCACGATGATGCTTCTCGTTGTTAGAGAAAGTGTTGTTGATAATGAGTACATTCCCTTTTTTACCTTTCATATCATAAACCGTGGGAAGATTTTTATGCTCGTTATAAAAGGATTGATTACAGGACTCAACAACAACATTACTGACTGAGGAGCAATAAACTCCTTTCTTGTCAATAGCAACTGCTTCCATCTCTTGCTCAAAACTTCCATTATTCTGCTTGGCAAGGGAAACCATAGGGCCCTCTACATCAGCTGTCATTCCAGGTGCAGGACATTTCTTGGGGAACAGGAAGTGGTTCAAAACTTGGTATATCAAATCGACTGACGCTTTGCTTCCCATATTTTCTTGCCAACGTTGACACATTTTAATCTTCTGCTCTTTCACGTCGTCCCTGTTATTATCAACAATCTCATCTATATCATTCTGGCCGAGTCTAAGACCTTTCCGGGCAAATTCTTTCCATCGCTTGCTCGTTATTTTTTGGGTTATCTTGTAGTAAGCTTCAGATAAGTTATCGCCTGGTTCTGGCTCCCACATGATAGTAATTTCAAGAAAACCTTGTACAAAATAAAAGTATTTCACCCAGGCATAATGTAATGGGATAAGAATTTACAGCAGGAAAATATAATACTGTAATAAAAATACTTTAGTTTAACTTGAAGCTCTTTTCAAGGGACTAATGCACGATTTATACAAAATATCTAAGCAATTCTAGTTGTATTATAAATTATCCCATGTAATCCTCAAAACTTCTGAATTACAATTTTATTCTCAAAGAAAAGCCAGCCATTCATTAAGTTCTCTCAGAAAGAGGAAGTGATTGCGATGTTTTACAATGGCGTTACTATACAGAAATATCCTTCCGCGTGGGGAAGTCTCTTTGGTGATATCTGGGTTTTGAAAGAGGGGCTATAATAACCAGTAGGATTTGGATTATACTTCAATTACAAAGCTATAAATACTTAACTAACATTTACAACATTTCATCTGTGGTTGAATTGATACTTATTGCGTTATGTGAGGCTCAAAGTGGCCTTCCAAAGTGATTTAGGAGGTCATTCGACAATTTCCCATCAATTCGGACTGGACTCCTTTCGTTCGCGATTCGACGGAGGTTGACGGAAAGTCAAATAAATTACCTAGTGTATGACTACGCTAAGCAGGGTCGCAAGGAGCAAAAGTATTAGATCAGGGGTCGGCTTTGACATATACAACTCAAGTCTCCACAGTATTGACTTTACAATTGAATTATCACAAAGTCATCAACAATCATTTAATCACCAAGACAATTTATTACGGTGCTGCTTACAAGCATTCAATTCTCCCCTCTAAATACACAATGCTGCTTACAAGCATTCCAAATCCATTCTCTTAAATACATAATGCTGCTTACAAGCATTCCAAATCCATTCTCCTAAATACATAATGCTGCTTACAAGCATTCCAAATCCATTCTCCTCTTTTCCTGAAACGTTATTCAGTCCCTCTACAGTTTTCGTCTCTCCATACGTCACGAGACTCTACATTTTTCTCTATAGCTTTCCTACCTTAGCTTATCTCCATATTCGATATGGAAACTCTAAACAATATTTTTCACTACCTTCCTTCGGGAAATCTTCCAACTCAAAACCCGAATTTATTCCTAAAGCTTGAAGTGTTTGAGATCTGTAAACAAAGAACCATTAAATGCCTTTTACCCCTAGAGAGGGAAATCAATTAATTAGACACAAGGCATCGCTATATTCATCAATAGGTCACCTAACGGGTCACAAGTTGGTTAGAAGAAAATAAAAGTACAGTACTGTATATCACATATACCACTAATATGTTGCAGTAATCCCTCGCCTATCGCGGTTAGTGCGTTCCAGTGCCTCCCGCGATAGGTGAAATTTGCGAAGTAGAAACCACATATTTAATTAGGGGGGGGGGTATATTTAAACGTATTTTGAACCATTATAAATCATTTACACACTCCACGATATAGCGAGTGGCGACGGTATTATTATATTACCACTAGAACGGAAAATCAACTTATCGGACATACAGTACTTCTCGCGTGGGTGTTAACTACAGGGCGATGTCTGCGCCATGCCAAGCGTTTAACAGATTTAATTTCATCTCATAAATCAAGGAATGTAGTGTCAAATGACAATGCAGGGGCGGGTACAGATGCACATGAAAATTAGAATCCGTAGAGTGGCTTCCAGAATTTTCCATAAATCAGCTCTTTAGTAGTAATATAATAAATTCTTACTGGTTCGTCCGGGTATAACGTTCATGGATGTCACGTTTGGACTTCCGAGAGTTGCACATACAGATGAGAGTCGTGGCGATGCTAGTTCAGTTCTCCCGTTAAGGAATCAATGTGTCTCACCGATCTAGAAAATACAGTGCCCGAAAGAATTTCAGGAAGTGATTCTTGCATTGCATGCAGCATTGGACGAAGGTGTGAGTGATACATAACCGTTACACTGAAATGAGCCATATAGACACTGTCTATAAAAAATACAGTATCGCAGATTAAATACAGGTATTACTCACTTAACGACCATCTTATTTACCGACCGCTCGCAATTACGAGCAGTATCACGAATGTCATCTACGACCGATCCTCACTCTAACGACCGTTAGATAGTATTTCCATTAGAACTTCACGGATTTCTTTATTTAGATAATTCATTCAATGCAAACCTGATACTCGGTAGATTTCCATACTCTTACGTACATAAAAATCATATATACATGGTGTCTCAAAAGTCACAATAAACATTGATGCCGATTTTTCTTTTCAGATCCTCTTCCAATCTTATCAAACTTTGGCAGAAATCAGAACCAGTATTTGAGAATTCTTTTGGTACTCGTGCTTTACATGGATCGCCATTAAAATGGCGATCACATTAACATTAGTACAGTATAGGTGCAAAATCACAGGCTGACAAGCGGTTCTTGAATCACCGTGTGGTTGCCATAGCAATTTCAGTTTAAATACCAAAAAAATTCTCAAAGACTTTTCTTGACTTATGTTTGCTGAGAATGGATGGACATATGGAAAAATAAATAGGCATCAATGTGAATATTGACCATTAAGACTGTATTTAGCACTCACTACAATAACACTGAGAAGGAATAAATAAATTCAATAATATAATTTTGATGCCAACCATGATGTTCTCAATTCGCAAGACTGGAATGACTCATCTTGAATGCTGGTATTTTTTTATAGATTTCGAAACTCATAACAATCAATATTCCTTTCTACGGAGTTGAGTAACCATGATTTTAAAGCGATTTATTTTGTCATGACTTTATCGACTTAAGAAGTCGGTTTACATAACAATGAGTAATGACAACACTATGTTGTTCCATCAATGAACTTGTTATAAAAACCGTTTTGTTTTACATGACTATCCGTGGGAAAGGCTGTCAATAAACAAAACAGATGCATTATTATGGTGCGCTGTTATATTAAAAAGAATGCTTATACGTAATACAGCATGTGCTTAAGGTATAACATGTGCACCGGGCGCCACTGAGACTAACCTTCTGTCAAAGTCAGACAAGCCCTCGGAATGTGAAAATTTTTGCATAAATGAAAGCATGAAATGGTGCAGTTGAAAGTTACTTGTAGTTCCATTATTTGTTAGTTGAAAGATTAGCGGGTTCGACTTGTATTTTTGGGTTGATATTACGGTTAGGTTATTTTATAGATGGAATTCGGATGTTTGTACAGGGGGCGCAATTTGAATGCTTGCATAGGCGCTATTTTCCGTAGTCACTTGCTATGGTAGGCCTGTCGACGTTTTTTTCAGACATATGAACTTTCGTTCATATTATATTTACAGTGGACGCCACTTATTGTGATCCCTTTGGAATAGTCCTTTTTAATAACTTCTAGAAATCGGGTAAATCGGGGTCACCTTGTGGAATAGATATACAGGTAAATGACTAGTATTTAGGCAGCATTGTAATGAATAGATGATTTGCGCTTTAAGAACCTGATATGTAGGCGTTCAACGCATAATTACCGTACTTTCGGATGGATAACCCGCGGGTTGTACATGAAAAAATGGGTGGGGTCAAGGGTGCGAGTTATCCTACGAAGTGGGTAATACATGAATTTTTTTACGAGATCGCTTGCACTCTACAGATACGTATATCGACAACTACCATTGTCCGAGCAACTTGCTTTACGGGCCGTTATTCGTGAGTATTTTTGTGAGGCGCGCGAAATGATGGAATAAAAATAATAAACAGTAGAACCTCGTACTACCATTGTCCGAGCAACTTGCTTTACGGGCCGTTATTCGTGAGTATTTTTGTGAGGCGCGCGAAATGATGAAATAAAAAAAAATAAACAGCTGAGCTGGATTTCCCTGCGAGTTATACATCGGAGTGAGTTATCTAATAAATTTGAAACGAAAAGGGTTGATTTTGCAAGGGTGCGGATTATACACGGTAAGGGTAATACACCCGAAAGTACGGTAAGTTGATCAAACGTTATCTAATAAGTTGACAAAACGTCTTTCATAGGGGGCAATATTTGTGTTGTTAGAAAGAAAAAACGCTACACCATGTTTTGCTGAATTGAAGGATATGTTATGTCGGACTGAAAAATAATTTTGAATATTTTTTCCAAATGATCAATAGTCTGGAGTTATTCCGAAAAGAATGCAGATTTGATTGCAAAAGTTTTCTAATTGCATTAAATTGATGATATTGACTCGAAAATCTATGTCACAAAACATTGAATCACAGTGATTCGGCGTTTTAATAATTAGGCTAGCGGAAACGACACTGTCAAAGGGGTTTGTCCCTAAATTCAAATTTTCATATTCTAAATTTATATCATCGGTAAGGAAAGGAAAAGGTAAAATCCTACTTTTCAGCTGTGATATATCTGTTGAAGTCCATCTGACATGTACGCGATTAATTGTCATCACTTTTGAACCTGGTGCTTGCATTCCTGATCCACGTCATTAAAATGTTCTACATCTTCGAGCTCTTCATCTCAATCAATCTGAAATTACGTGTGCATGCTTTAAAAAACAAATTCAGTAAGTTTCTAATTTGGAATAACCGTCGCTGGCAGTTCTCTATCTTCCACGCGCTGTGCTCCCCTTTCTGTGTCGCCTGTGTCATCTACAACAACCGTTCACCAAATACTTACAGTGCCCGTAAGCGCTACTATGGTAATTTTTTATTAGTATGATTTACGAATGATGATAGGAGTCGTATTGTCTGTAAGTCGTTCATTTACGTAAAGCCTGGAGAACAGAGAATTTCGACTTAGCAAGGATCCAAAACCTCGCATAGAAACCTTACTTTCAATTACTTAATTAATCTTAATTCATTTCTCACTATATAAAGCAATTTTGTAATAACATATAAATCAATGCTGGGCTGAGACCTTTAGAGGCCCTTAGTACTGAAAAGATTATGGAAGCCACATATATATGTAATTTAAAATACAACAATACTTAATCGTCAAATATAATTTTATATTTCGAAATCAAACAAAACTTATACTAAGATTCATTTACAGTAAATTCTACGGAATCACTATTACATTAAAAATATGATATTAAATTGAGGATGCAATGACTGTGAGATGACTCTATATCATATTTGTATAAGTAAGTGCGAATTGGATGTCAATAAACATAGAGTAGCCCAGAATAAAAGATCAACGAAATATTTACTGAACAATGGTACATTGTAAATCCGACAATGGAAAAAAACTGTGAGACCCATTTTTCTATGGCGCCCTAAGCACGTGCTTATTTTGCTTAATGGTTAATCCAGTGCTGATACAACGTTCACCTAACAATGGTTATACTATACATGGCGCTGCCAAATCGTTCTTATTTTGAATAACAGTGTCTTAGAAAATATTACTGTGCTTAATTCACATATGGTTAGTTCGTGGCCAATCGGTATGACCTCTTTCCGTTTCCCGAAATTTAAAAGATGCACGAACTGATTTCCAAGGACAAAGGACCGCTAAGGCAGATCATTTCCGATGGAAAATGTTATAAGTGATTTGATCTTCATCGCTCAAATAAAACGATTTTCCAAATAATTTTGTGTATTATTTTGACTATTTTTCGATCCAGGCAGATAGCCCTGACTATACAGGTCACCCATTAGATAGACTTTGGAATTAACAACGCACATATACAATTGAAAATACCGTAATAAAGTAAAAATTGTTAAGAAAAATGTCAATAAAATTAAAATCTTTACCTGACACAGTCGCCATCTGACATGAATCATCACATCACGAAGTTTTGCGCCTGCATTCAGATCTGTAGTCAAGTTTATTTGGCAATGGCATTCCCGTTAATTCTACAATACAATTAAGAACGGAATGAGTTATTATTAAGTCGGAAAAGAACAGGGAAGAACAGTTTGATATATTACCTAAATGTAGATGTAGACAGAGCAAGTTTGGTCGTGCTTAATTTCGGAACAGCAATTTTCATACCTCCTTAATTCATATTGAGTTAATTTGAGGTAATTAATTCAAAAGATTGCATAAAGAACATTAAATAAACAGACAGGCATGTCAGCACGGAGATATCATCATTGCTTCGTTAAAGGGTAAGCGTGTTAAACATTCATCACTATTTCCATTTCGTGGCACAATGTCAAGTCAAACTATGTGATGTTAAGATGCAATTTCAGTATATTTCTTCTGTTCGATGCCATTAACAATAATCAATCATATAAGAGTTTTGATGAGTTTCGGAAGGCAATTACTATTTTTAAATCTGATTTTCGTCGAACATTAGCGATTCAATTAGATTAATTAATCATATCCAAAATAAATATCTTATAAATATGAGCGGGATTTCTCTGTTTGATCACATTTTCTGCAAGCTTCACTAACGTAAGCATATTGGCATACGGTAAGACTTAAAGCGGGAAATATGAAAATCCAACTTTTTTTCCTCTTGTGCGTCGTCACTGTAGGTAAGTCGATTGATTAGGAGTATTTTTTGAAGGGTAACAGCAGAGATGATTTTCGTTTGCGGACATTTTCTCCTAGTCCGTTCCTCTTTGTAAGAATGAAAAATATGTGATTAAAATTAAAATTACGAAATTTTATTGAAGTAATTTCACAAGAAAAAGATACAGAATTATTCGAAATATATTTTGCTTTTTGATTAATAAAATAAGAATTTCAAATTGTGCCCTAAAAAACTATGTACATCGATACTTACCAAGTTTTTCAAATTTCATACGCAGTGTGCAGTTACAGAATCTCTGGAAGCGGTTACAGTGGATATAATAACAATCGCGGAGGAGGTAAGAGGAAGATGTCTTGATTTTTTACCAGGTTGACAGGGAACATTCCTGAAATTAGCAAACATAAAATCGCGTAACAAATTGCTATAGAATTTTGTAGATTGGATTTTATGCAACTTGTTAATGTTAAACAGTATCAGTACGTACGAGATACGATCTCGGGGCTTAACACAGATAAAATGTAATCTAAAAGTGAGAGCAGATAATTTTTTATTCGTCACTGCCTTTCATTTTAATTAACGTGGATTACCTTTTTTACTCTTTTTTAGATTATTACTCCGGACAACAATTCAGAGGATACGGTACGGGTTCCTAATCATATTTTGTTGTCACTCTTTAAGTTTAACACTGTACACGATCATCGTACTATAATGTTCGCATTTTCTGTTACATTCTAGGCGTATACAACAACAGAGGCTACAGAGGCAGTAGTTCAGGTTTGTAGAAATTATTGATGTACTACAAAAACGCACTAAATAGACTCAGCTTACTTTGGATAAGCATCCCCAAACAGTTTTGTCACGCACTCCCTGGTCTGAACATAAATACATATACAAGGTATTGGAATTATTTATCATCAATGTGAACAAATAACTGATGGAAGAGTTTATAAACTATGACTTGAATACTATCCCAGCGTACACAGTCAGTCAGACTAGAAGTTTTATTTCAAATTGCACATAGCAATGCTTGATGCAAACAATGTCTCATGTGCTGCACTTGTAAATACATAGGAGCGTATGGCCGCCATGGATCGTACAGCCAAGGATACACAAGCACTTACAATAAGCATGGCAACCACGGGAGCTATAACAAAGGTGAAGTATACACTTTATCATTCACTCAGTCGGACTGGAAGTCTTATTTTAACCTACACATAGCCATGTTTGATGCAAAAAATACTATGAACGCTTTTCATGTACGCAGGACATAACAGCGGATACAACAACCAAGGACACGATAGCTATGACAGCCACAGTAGCAACTACCCGGTACATAGCAACTACCCGCGACATAGCAACTACCCGATATTTAGCAACTACCCGGCATTTAGCAACTACAAAGGTACAGTATATAATGCATTCAAACATTTACTGAGTAACCTCGTTAAAACGCGGTCATATGGGTCCATAAACGGACATCGCGAAATTGGGGTTGAAAAAATGAGGTTGGGACAGATAATGGGCACATTTGGCATAATCATAGATTCGTATTTATTCTTTTTTCTGCAAATTTAAAATTTCTATTGTAGTATGTTGCAAAGCATTCAAAATATTCAATTAAAAAATTTTCAGTCTTGTATTATAAAATGAGGCCCGACTGATGCAAGATTTACTACATCGGGCTTAATTGGCATAGCCGCTAAAAATTGAGTGCTGGAAAATTGGGTGATGAATTGCGGGGAAATTAGTTATGAATGAGATCGGTAAGTAGGATTTGAGAGCTGATTGAAAATACAAGACACGTGACAGGCTTCATTGCGTTTAACTACTGAAAAAAAAGTTGAACGACCCATCGCGTTATATCGAGGACCAAGTAACACTGCATTTGGTAAATGTTTATCTTTACATTTTGACACAGGTAGTGGATATGGAAGCAACAAAGGTAAACCAGCATTGATATATAACATTTTGAATTTCAAATACAGCAATAATTGATTTAATTTATTCAATGTGACACTAAATTATTATATTTTGTCTCACACAGGTAGTGGATACGGAACCTACGGAGGTAAAACAGTATAGGATATAACATTTGGGATTTCTAAGCATAATAATTGTTTTATTTAATTGATGCGAACAGATGGACACTACTAAGACTACAGAAAAGGTAATATTTTGCAAATACAGTCGCCACCGGTTAATACAACCAACCGCTTAATGCATCCAAATTGCTTAGAACGGAATTTTCCTATTCATTCCCCATTATAAAAAATCCCGCTTAATACATCCAGCCACCGCTTAATGCATCCACTTTCGATTCCCCATGAAGGCAAATTGTATTTTACTGTGTACAAATAATGGCCTATAATGAAAGAAATATATGGCCTATAACGAACGAAAATACTGGCTTTACTGTGAGGAAATAGCTGTTGGGACAGCGAGTTGATGTTGCGAAATGATTGAAGCTTGACAGTCCCGTGTACCTACGTTGAGTGTCTTACAGCTAGAACGGCACGAGCTTTATTATGATGAGAACAAAGAACAAATATGACTGACAGGTCTATCAAGCAAACTTAAGATTACACCGGACATACTGCTTAATTCCGCGGGCAACGCACATGTAATATCAAAACAGAAATTCAATTAACAAGGCTATTGAGTCTACCCAAGACTATTCCAGATAATTCCCTATTCCGCAAACAGACTAGGCTTGAACAGTCTTAGACTTGGGCTAAATTTGATAAGGATCGTATCGTAAGGATTGTACTGGCGTAAAATATAATGTAACACAACTACACTGATATGTAGACATCGGTTAATACAACCACCGCTTATTACATCCAATGTGGATGGATGTGGATGGATGTGGATGGATGTGGATGGATGTGGTGGATGTATAAGCGGTGTCGACTGTATTAGAATTTTGTACAGTGTACCCATTTAACTTTACATCAGCAAAACCGATTTCGCTAAATTGAAAATTATTTTCCTGCAATGGACCTTTGAATGACATTGGAGCGTTTACATTACCGATCTCGTTGAAAAAGCATATCTACAATAAGATTCCACCGCGATAAGCAATTTTGCTGCTGAAAAGGTTGTGTGACATTTAATTTTGAAATTAAATTGCGGATTTGACAAATGACACGAAAGATTGATGTTTATTTAATCGGGATTGCTTTTAACGGGTTATACTGTACTGACGACATTAGGTTCTTAATTGCGAATAAATAACGAGATGACCGACCTCAGTTTACATATCACACACACACATACAGATTAATTCCTGTTTTTTTTATTAGATGCACGGGTAACTAAACAATTACGGAATAGCCACACGTTTAGTATTGCATTTGTTAAATGCAAGTAATGTATTTCAGGCATCTTTGGAATATGAGAAGAGAAGAAAACTCAAAGATTACCCATTGTCATTGCTCCATCATCAAGAATCGATAATTTTATAAAATATTACTAAGAATTAAGAATTTCCCGCTGCCTTACTAAATACTTACTTACTCAAGTTGGCTAAATACAAGCATTGTTAAGAGGTTAATGGTTTGGTGATTTATTAACGAAATAGATAAGTTGAGAAAGTCGACCCAGCAGTATTAAGGGGTAGGGTACCTGCAACTCCGGAGTCATTGTAGCAATGATTGTGACCCTCATTGAAGTTTTAGTAACCTCTTGTGTCCATTACTACCCCGTCAGCGACTATAGCTAATACCATAGCACTTTTTCGTCGAGATCGTTTAGCCTTTGTGGGCGATTATGAATTTGAAAAGAAGGAAAATTTATTCTCTGGCGCTTACTTTGGCCTCGAAGTTTGAGATGAACGAATGATAATAGTTCATTGGTTCATTCAAGGTAATCGGTGAGATTATCGGAAATCAAAAAGCCCTTTGGGACAATATGGTTGCTAAGGATTGAATTATGTCAGATTCCATAAATACCTTCTGCTCGTGGTTGCATGTCTGGAAAACAAGTCTCATCATGAATAACAGAAAACTGCGGTACCCTTGGAATGTGATGCTCCACTACGCCGTAACTCAATGTTAGAACGGCTCTCGATTTATCGGCGTATGAATCATTCGTGCCGTTATATCTCTCCTGGCATATTTCGTTAATTCGGGAGTGTTTTGAGAATTCGTCCACCACTTGTGAAGTGATCTTGGGATCCTCATGCCCTTCTTCCTTAAAACGCAACAATTCTTCCATTAGTTTTATTCTGGTGGATGCCGAATTTCTCCTTCCAATAAGGAAGCAATTTGTAGTTCGAAACATCCTACCAACGCGGAGAATAGACAAAATCCTATTAAATATCTAAAATCAGATAATTTTGAAGCGTGAATGACAGGTTTATCGTCGGCGCCACACTGGTGTGCCGTGAGAC
The DNA here is from genome assembly GCA_013436055.1 of Halocynthia roretzi. Classification (NCBI taxonomy): domain Eukaryota; kingdom Metazoa; phylum Chordata; class Ascidiacea; order Stolidobranchia; family Pyuridae; genus Halocynthia; species Halocynthia roretzi. Next base: position 11,609 of record QRAM01000150.1, on the reverse strand, counting down.
GATGCTAGATATGCCGCTGTGTAACTGTAACCTGAATATACTTTTTGTTAATGAACAGAAAAGAAACCTTTTTAAATATGTTTTCGCTCTCAATAAACACTATCTTATACTAAGGAGAGATTACACTAGAACCGCCAAGGCAGTCATTTTGATCGTTTGCTATTTTTATACTTGACAAATTTGTTTGTGATAATGTATCTGAAGCTTTGTGACTTTTCCTAGAACTTAATCAATTTTCCTAAAGATTTTGTTTCCTCTTAGCCACCAAAAGCGGTCTTTTCGAAACACTGCAAATTTGAAACACTACAACGGCCAGGCAAACTCCTACATTTTTAGTTGAAGTATGTCGCATGTTAAAAAAGGTTGCGGAGCACTGCACTAGATGAAATATGGGAATTCCTAATCAATAATGATAAACGTAAGATAATACACCATGATTTACGGAGCAGTAAGAAAATGTCTTCCTGTAGTTATGACTCATAAAATGGTTGCCACTGCATTATTCATTATTTGCTACATAGAACTGTAAACAGATGCCACGTTATATAGAATGCTCATGTTGGATGCATATATAGCCGGAATAGATACTAATTTTAGAGTTCTTTAATAGTCTAGACAACCTAATCGAAAGGGTAGGGTAAGTGCCCTCTGTAGTAAGAAAAGAAGTATCAGCATTCAGTTAGTTTATATGTTAATTTCAACGGTGATCTAGCTCAAGAATTGCATTCCATATTCCAGGGATCTCTTTGGCGCTCACAATAAAATCATTCATTGTCAAATGTCAATTCAAGATGTCTCTATCAAGATGCCCAGTCAAGTCAGGCCTAAATATAAGCGTGGAAGGGAGGGGCTCTGAAAATCAATCAATCAATGGGGCCTACTCACTTTCGAATTTATTACAAAGCCAAATGTATTGCACAAAATGTTTCAAGATATCCAAGGCTGAAACAAAAGCTAATTTCACGTAACATGTCATAAAGACAATGGAGGTTTAAGTCACGTGGGCGGTCATGTACAGTTTAAGTGATATTGAACAATGTTAAAAATGTCATTTTCACATTCTCAATGCGATTTAGAGACGTATTCTAAATTGATACAATTTACATTCAAATTTGCATGCAATACAAGTACTTCCTTAATAATTCTGTTGAGCATCGATGTTCAGTAGCTAAAGTTTTATCGTATGGTTTGGAATCTTACTGCATTGATTAATTGCACGTACAGGATATTACTGTTTCCGCTTGGAAATGAGTTGAGGGTACGGTATTAAAAATTAAGTAGGGCAACAGAGTTGGATCAAGCTAGTGTAATTCCAATTTCGTATTGCATAGAGGATGCTAAGCAGAATTTAGGTTTGCCAATAAAGAAGGCATCTCACTTCGCACGCAGTTAAAAGAGAATAGTGTTAAACGCCCGTCTTCAGGAAATGAAAAGGTGTGGTTTTCACGAGTGGCAAGATTAGATCATATGCAGGGCTGCCACCAGGTTGTGCTTATTTTGAAGAACAGTGTCTTGGGAAATATTATTGTGCTTATTTCTGAGAAACGTGCCTAATTAAGCATAGGCTACTTTTATTGGTAATTCAGACCCGAGCTTGATTAGTGTTCTGCCGATCATTTAGTAAATTTGTTATGATTCGGGACGTGCAGTTCGTCTTTAAAAACTTAACCACGTACGTCCTGTATTAGAAAAATTAAGCTAGGAAATGTCGCTCTTTGTTCCTTATGTGACGCTATTTAATGGTGAAAATGAACGATGTCAAAAAAATTGAGCACCGCGAGTCAGCTTTTTCATTCAACCTACAAATATGTTTTTTGATTTCATTTCATAGGAATTGAGGATTTTACAGATCTCTGGTTCTTTATATCTATGCAATGAGTATTTAAATATATTGGATAATATTGAATATATCAAACTTTATCAAACAATATAAATTACAGTAGGCGCTTTTATGCAAACTATGATCAGCTGGCACAGATTAATACACACCTGTATTTATTTTGGCAAAGGAAGTTCCCTCAGTACCCGATGACCTTTAGTAAGGCGTCAGTGGTGTATATCTTTATCTAAAGGTATAATGAATATCGTGTCACCATCTGTAGGTTGCTGCACTTCTTCTTATATGTAAATCTGTGGAAGACAATAGCGTGCAGAAGTTATTCATAAACTGGAAATTTACAGCATTGTTTGCTTGCGGGAATACGATTTGCTGCTGTAGCAGCACTGTACCGCCATTGAATCAAGAACACAAATTAAAGTTTCCAACTGTCCTAGATTAGACTTAGTAAATAGATTGATCTAGAAGTAGGTAGTTTGAAATCATCAAATTGCTCATGAACTAGCATTATTAACCCACTTGACTAAAATAAAGTAGATTATACAAACCTAACGTCATATGAGAACAATTCTTGTAGTTCACGCTCTAATTGTAAAAGTAAAGAATACCCTATTTCTCCGAAGTTCATTTTTTGCCGAATATTGGCTTTTATTAGAAGATCGTATGGGTTGGGTTACACGCCATATCATTTTATTTTGTTCGAAACAATGCGCTTCCGCCTATTCAGAATCATATCTATGACTGTACTGAATAGTGTAGTGTTTGCCTGCATTGTGTTGTCAACGTAGTCAGCAATTCAGTAAGAGATTGGAATAGTGTGAAACTAGTGGCAGTTTATAGAACTTTATGACATAAATATGTTTCCAGTATCTATGTGTGTATATGACAGTTTATATATGTATATATATGAATACTGATATGAATTAGGAAAGTTTATAATATATGAACAAAGAATAGTAATAATTATATTATGAAGGTATGTATAGTACAAGTACTAGATAGTTGTGGTAGTTGGCACTTGGTACTGTGGTACATTCTTGAACTCTCGGCTACAGTAAGTCTAACTTAATTACCTGGTTGCGGCATTAATGCAATAAAGAATTTCGACGGTGGTCCGATCTAAGAAAAACGCAAATTTTCAGTTACTGTAGTCTATTCCGTTCCGATACGCGCAGAAAACAAGAAATGTGTATGAGAGTATAGTAGAAAATAGGTTCTTTTCTAAATTGTAGCTGACAGCAGTCGGATCTTTATCTTTTCACTCTAATTTTGCACTTATCAGTTCAAAAAATATCCCGGTTTTGCACAGAAGCTATATTAAACAGATTACAATGGCTCTCAATGTAACTGGACTGGTCGTAGTTATATTGATGTACATCCTCATTCTGTGTATTGGGATTTATGCAGCATGGAGTAAAAGGAAAATCGGAGGTAGAAGGAAGAGTGAAGTTATCATGGTTGCTAAACGAGATATCGGTTTCTTTCTTGGAGCTTTTACAATGACAGGTAAGCGCTAGCTCATTTCCAGTACTGGATACAAGTACCACGATCAGAGACTGTACTTGAATCACTGGAACTTACTATTTACTAGATTTTTAATTGAAGAAATGGAAGCTAGTAATTAGTGTCGTAATCAAGAGAAATCTCAAGTCAAGTCAAGGTAATCTTTCAGTGACCAAAGTCAATCGAAACAACTCGAGACACATGTCGAATCGATATTGTGCGATCATTAATACATCAATATGATAACATATGAATATTTACATTGTGTAAGTAGTAGTGTAAGTAAGTCAAGATCATGAGAGAAAATATAAGGGTAGAACTAACCAACTTGCTTTATTGAAGAATGAACTACTTCCTTGCGTATGTAACGAATCGTATGTAATGCGTATGTAACGAATCGACCTACGTTAGTAGCTAGTGTCTAACGATCGATCGTGAAATCATTAATCGAATCGCATTGTTTCTGCCCTGCTAGGAAATGAGTCACAAGTAAAAATATTGCAACAGGATAGATTGATGATAAAGAGACGAAATATTCCCTTCGCTTACGGTATCGCTTGTGTTACAGCTGTGGTGAAGATTTTTCCGATTACCTTGCTTATCCATTCATTGTATTATACGAAATAATTGAAACACTTCTCTGGGCTTAGGTTGACCTTATGAGATTAGGAAGGAAAATACTCGTAGTTCTGAAACCTCGTTAATCTGATCCTCGTAAATCGAGTAGGTGATGTAATATATAGCAAAATATGGTATCGATAATGTTAAATATCCGTATTTAGCTACCTGGATTGGTGGAGGTTACATCAACGGATCTGCTGAAGCAATTTATAAGCCAGGTCTTGGTCTGATATGGACACAAGCGCCTTGGTGCCTCTCAATCGGAGTGCTAATGATTGGAATACTCCTAGCGGAAAAGATGAGGAATGCTGTAAGGAACATATATTGAACACCAATGACTTACAGTATAAATAATGGAATTTTATATAATTACAGTGTTACCTAACGATGTTGGATCCCCTTCAATACAAACTAGGACGCTACATGGGAGCTTTGCTTTTTTTGCCCGCTCTTCTCGGTGACGTATTCTGGGCTGCATCAATTTTAGCTGCACTTGGTAAGTATTTTAATAAGGTCTTATTCAAGAAATGTTGAAAAGCCTGAAAAATGAAATAGATTTTAAAACTCGGAAAAAGACCAGAGAGCGAGCGTGTACATGTATGGTCTTTTAACGCCCAGTCTTTTTCATCAAACTTTTACGTTGCATAACGAAAAAAAAAACGGCGAGGAAATGAGCCTTAGGGCCGATTAAGAGACAAGCAAAAAGTGATTGAGAAATTCGAAGAAATACGGTTACCACAAAGTTAGCAAGCATTACAGTCAGTTTGCATCATCAAACATCATCATCATCGTCATCAAACACATATTACATGTGGTTGTTATTTCACCTAGTAAACAATGTTTGTATTTTTTTTAAGGCGGAACACTCTCGGTAATATTGTCAGTTGACGTTAACTTGTCGGTGATTATATCCTCGATCATATCAGTTTTCTACACACTGGTGGGTGGGTTGTATGCTGTAGCATACACAGATGTTGTTCAACTAGCGTGTATGTTTTTTGGGCTGTGGCTCTGTATACCATTTGCATTTATGAACGAAGCAGTCACTGACATTGGATTGACGAGTCATGCAATTGCGAACACAACGGGCTGGTTAGGTGAAATAAAACCAGAACAGACTTGGGAATGGATCGATTTTGCATGCACCTTGGTTAGTAGCAAATCACAAACGAATTATTATTTCAAAGTGAAAAAAATTAGGCCCTTTATACTAAATATTCCTGGGCGCTTGTGCAAAAATTAGTACGCCCGTTTTGTTCCTTATTATTCCAAATTAATCATCCGACGGAAGGAGAATTGAAAAATGTCATTGGCACATTGTGATAATTCATAACGCCGGTGAGGCATTATGCTACCATAATGTATGCACGTTATTCCCACTGGTATTCGAGATATGGTTGATGTAGGAATTATTATGATGTTATTAAAAACCTTGGTGATTGGGATTCAGGATGGAATTTAGTTCTACTTATCTCCTCAGGTATTTCGTTATGAATTCAGCATGAAACAGTAACATACAAGCGTCTGGGGCAGTTGCAATCCACTTTTTTTAAAAGAGCATTTACCACTTTCATTTCGCATTTGCAGGTCGGTGGTGCCGTCCCTTGGCAAGTATACTACCAGCGTGTACTGGCATGTAAAGACGCAAAAACAGCTCGTATTCTCTCTTTAGTATCGGCAATCGGATTCGTATTCATGACAATTCCTTCCATTTTAATTGGTGCTATCGCAGCGTCAACTGGTAAGTATTCCAGTAGTGAATGCATAAGTTATTAATTTTCAAAATCAATGAAATTCTTATTTTATCTAGACACAAACCGGTAACCTTACGGAAATGTAACTTTTATAGACTTTGATTAAATTCCCCAATAACTAGCATAACAGAAAACAAGCGAACAACGAAAGCGAATGAACTTTTATCCCACGACTACCACTAGACTTTCAATTGTTCATACTGAATTAGCATAGCGAAATTGTCATTCAACATACATATGGCATGCATACAATGTAACGGTTTGAACAATTTAAATTGCATCCTGTCTTGCTTTTCAGATTGGAATCTTACTAGCTATGGACTGCCTAGCCCTTTTGAACGAAAAGAATCTGCACTTATTCTTCCAATCGCCTTACAGCAGCTCACTCCCTTGCCGGTGGCAATCATAGGTCTGGCTGCTGTGTCATCTGCTGTTATGTCATCGACTGATTCGATCACACTGTCCTCATCCTCGATGTTTTGTCACAATGTTTACAAAAAGGTCATACGTCCGAAGGTAAAATTCAACTTTTTAACTGAGAGCGTTATGTTACTGAATTTACTGATACAATGATTTCTTTCCTTATCAAGGCTTCTGATGATGAGCTCGTCTGGGTAATCAGATTTTCGATTGTAATGATTGGCACAGCTTCGTGCCTGATTGCTCTTCTTGCTACTTCTGTGTACGGACTGTTCGTGCTATGCGTCGACGTCGTGTACGTCATTTTAACTCCCCAGGTATGTTGAGTAAATTTTATGTCGTTATTGAAACAATAATTTAAAAGATAACGGAGAAAATTGAATGAAAATATCGCGTACGCAACGTTATCACGGCTTTACTAGTATAATGTACACATTTGGTTAGAATCAAATCAATATAGAATATAACGGGTTGTCGCCATGCTCTTCGATAGCCTTGCATTGATTTTTTTAAAGTGTCACCGCTTATTATAACAACAGTATTTTTAGCGTAGTGGTGAGTAGTTTGGTCTTTATCGGCTTGTGTAATTTTTTTATGATGCTACGCTTTGCTACAACTGCCCAAGGCAGAAAACATTTCTTGGCAAATCTGAGTGCATATTTAACTAAAATGAACTAATTCTGGTAAAAATATCTACTTTGCTGTAGAACGCTTTGAAACTCTAATTTAGCTACTAGATTTTCGCCTATTGCAGCAAAATGCTGCAAAGAATTTCACGCCCACTACCGGCCGATATTGTACATTTTTTGTGAATAATAAGAGAACTATACTGTAATAAGCATAAGCAAACTTCACAAAAAATTACTATACCGACAAGTGTACATGTAGAACGGGGGAGCATTGAAAATAATGTATCTATATAAATAAAAAGTCCCCGTGCATGTATCACTGACATCTCTAACTTTTTGCCTTTTGCTTGAGAGATTTAAAAATCTCGATTACAATACATTCTGACGTTACAATTTCAGAACGCAAGTACGTAAGGAAAAAAACGTTAATTGAAATATCCAATAAGAGCGCATACTCATCTTAATAAATGAAATGAAGTGGGTCAAATTGAAAATTACTCAAATATACCGCACACACGACGACGCCCGTATCGAGAAACTGTTCTATCTGATCGATTTCCGCAGATTTATACAAAAGTTTGCAAGAACATTTAACGCTGCATCCGAAATAGCGCTCGATAGTGTTTCATCTTTTAGTGAATAACAAGAGAATTATATACACATGTACGAAGGGATACCACTGCAGTTTACTTCTGCCCGTCATCAACAAACCGGTGAAAATTTTCAAAGTGGTTTGGTTCCGGTTCTGGTTCTGGTTCTGGTTCTGGTTCTGGTTCTGGTAAAGGTAATCGTTCCGGTTCGGTTGATTATCGATTACAAGTGGTTCGCTTAATATGACGTCATTGCGAGAAATTTCGTCATATTACTGAAGTTACAATCGCGTGGTGTTTATTTTAGTCTATAATGTAACTTAAAAATTATCACAGCAGAAAAAGGATGCCTGTTTTTCGAACCATCCAAAGGAATTTCAATTTGTTCCGGCTTGGGGTTCAGGACGCTTCCTATTGTGAGGTTCTGTTCACCTTTGCGGTTCGTGACAAAGTCTGGTATACAACATAGTAAGGATTTTGCAGCAGAACATTTTTTGTTTTCCTGGGGTTCGTGTTGTCCTTATCTGAATGCCATTGATGAATTGAAATCGATATTATTATCTTTTTCTTACTTGAATCACGTGGTTATAATACTGTAATTTGATTGGCTGACAGAAACGTTACAAAAGAATATGTTAGCATGGTCTTCAACTGCACCGAAAACAGGGTCACGGGCACCCCTCCGATATCTGGTATTGTCAGCTCTTAATACACGGCAGTTTAAAGACTATGCCAACAGTTATTGTCCTAAGTTTGTTTGTTTGTCTGTCGGTCAATCAAATCTCGTTATTCTGATCATGTGATATAATTAAGAATAAGTGTATTTTGCGTTTCTTGAAACTTTTTATTGGACGAATAAATCTCCAAAAGTACACGTTCTCAATAATGCACATAAGTCATGAAAAGTATTTTGATCAGAGTCCCAGCTCTCTCGAATCTTAAGTCAAGTCGATTTATTAGGTTCCATTAACATGTGTAATCAGTCGAACAACTTGAGTAATGTTAAGTAACAACAACTAACTCTATTTATTACAACTTTGACAATGGTAAATCTGTTTTTACGATATTAATAATAATATATATTTTTATGTTAAAGTTTAGACTAGACTTTTGTGTTTGATAAGAATTGCAGTTAATTTAGATATTTTCTCATTGCTTGCATTTTTCAATGCCGTACCCTTGATGTTATTCGTATTCTCAGGAGTAATACCTCGCTTCAAAACAGTAATATTTTTGTTAGCTTTCACGTATTAACTGCTCCACCTAGTGGAATAACAACGCATAATTTTTTCCAGATGGCTTGCGTCTTCTACCTGGACATCAATACGTACGGATCACTGCCTGCTTTTTTCGTCGGATTGATTCTAAGAGTCGGTGCGGGAGAGGCAACTTTTAATCTACCGCCTTTCATAGATTACCCAGGCGGAGTACTTTTCCCTTTCCGGACGTTCGCAATGTTGTCCTCACTCGTCACGTTAATCGTATTTTCTTACACCGCCAAGTTCCTCTTCGAATCGAAATATATTCCCGCGAGCTACGACATATTCCATTGTCGCCTTGCAACCGGGGGAAGGTAAATATAAAAGCAATAACGGAACGTTGAATAACAGAATGGGGCGATTTGGCGCCATGGATGAATCAGATATTTTCCTCATTACGTCTCCTTGAGAAATTCCATGATTCCACGATAGGATGACATTGTGTTGGGGTGGGGAGCCCACGCTTTACTACTTATGCGTTTTAAGGAGGTGCAAGAATGAATGCGCCGGGAACGCTGATAATGGTCACTTTTTCCTTATTTATCCGATAACATCGAGTTACTGAAGCATATAAGGGAATTTATCGTTTCAGAATTTGAACTAACCATAGTAATTTTAGGTCTGAAAATTTTGTGGTTTAACCTATTGCGTCTAACACTTCACCTCGTTTATATTCTAATTTCTATCAGATCTCGTTTTCCACCTCCAAAATTGACACCAGAAGAAAAATTCATACTGCGAGAACCGGGAAAACAGAAACAAGAAATTCCCGAAGTGTAATAAAAAATCCTTGAATGAACGCTGTACGGAAACTAATTATACGGATTTAAATTCATTAACGCATGATGTTAGGATTTATTAAGTTCAGTTGATTTTGTAATAATTTTGTTTACCATATGCAGAGGTATACATATATAATTTTATTGCTGCCTAATTGTGAAGATTTGTTGTTTTGCCGGTGGAATAAGTAATCGGGGCTCAATTAGTATTTTTTATCATACCTGCGTATAGCTATTTTCCATATGCGAGAATTGCCTTTGCTTTTGCCTAACAAGATTTTGCTTATTTGCTTAGAATTAGCACAATACCTTGATTAACCCGAAAAAATGGTTTCTCGTAAAATGTATACAGTAGTATTGTACATGGGTTGATTATTTGTGCGTGAACAATAACATTAGTGCTTACGTGACACTCGCAAACCTATTAATGCTAATATTCTCACTAGCTTGTTCGAATTTTTGAACAAAAGTAAGGAAACTGTATGTAGCGCACTTAAATTTTCCATGGTTTCTACAACGGAAGCACACACCCAGTGCCGGATTTACCGAATCGAATCATTGCTTTGTGACATCACAGGTTTAAAAAAGAGTGGTTAGAGTAAATTGTATTAGAATTCGCTTATCGACAAATATGTGACACGATCAAAGGATGTTGGAGATAATAAACTTCTCCTTCGCATGCAACTGACTTGCCGAAAACCTTTCAGGGTTGCAAAGTAAATAAAGAGATATGTTCTGCTGATATTTGTTTATTTCTCAACGCCATTGTAGGCGTCTATGTTTTTAGTTTATTGTTTTGCTGGTAGACGCTACAAAATACACTCTCGCTGACGGTGGACGACTCGTCCGGTCCGTCTCAGATAGGTATTGTTGGGTATCAAGCAATACAACGGATTCTAGTGTCTCAAAGATCTGATCTTATTACAATGTTACACTGCCAAACACAAATCTTTGACATAGACAATTTACTTCTAATATCACAATTGTATTATTACAATGTCTTCAACGATCATTAATTCTCCAGTCAATATTACGAATTCATCAGCAACCTGTATTCATGAAACGGTAACATTTCCCACCATTAAATTTAGAGAGTGATATTTTAGTTTCACATATTTTCAAAACTGTAAGCTAAATAAAATGCAATACGAAAATAGTGTAGAATAACACGAACTTAATTATGATCGCAGATATGTAAGGTGAAGGGATGAAAAATAAATCGTAAATATTTTAACTTAAAAACGTTTTTTGTCGAATATCGAACTATCGAATACATTAATATTTCTTATTCACTGCAGAAATTCAAATTCATGCTTCAATTTTCAAGCATTGCATTAAAGACGTAGCTTAACTTTAATCTAAAGCAAGTCCAATGTAATACATGTTCCTTAGAAATGATTTGTTTCGTAGCAAATGTCATGATTCATGGTCTATAGTTTCTATGAAACACTGCAAGTTCGAATCCATATAATTACAAACGATCGAAGTCAAAGTATTCGGTTTATTGGTTTTAAATCTCGTTGATATAATAACTGTGTCATAATAAGGTCATCGTAACTTTTCATTTCACGCTCTTAAACCATGAAATTATTATTGCAGCAGAAAAAAAAGATGCTAAATGTAAAATGTTTTTACACAGCTCGTTAAAAACTTGATATTTTGAAATTAGGAAAAGGGATTTGGCGATGTACAATTTCTGTTAAACTGAAGAGAAAATTTTAAATTTCGAACTTATTTCGTCTCTGCCTAATTTTCACTGTCAAACATGAAGGGTCGCGGAAATTTTTAATAAATTGAAAGGGGTCGCTAGCCAAAGAGTTTGGGAAGCCCTGCTATAGTCTATGCCGTTCCAGTATACGCAGAAAACAAGAAGAATGCATGAAAGTATAGTAGAAAATAGGTTCTTTTCTCAATTGTAGATGACAGCAGTCAGATCTTTATCTTTTCACTCTAATTTTGCGCTTATTAGTTTAGAAAATATCCCGGTTTTGCACAGAAGCTATATTAAACAGATTACAATGGCTCTCAATGTGACTGGACTAGTCGTAGTTATACTGATGTACATCCTCATTCTGTGTATTGGGATTTATGCAGCATGGAATAAAAGGAAACTCGGAGGTAGAAGGAAGAGTGAAGTTATCATGGTTGCTAAACGAGATATCGGTTTCTTTCTTGGAGCTTTTACAATGACAGGTAAGCGCTAGCTCATTTCCAGAA
>QRAM01000015.1:606210-631649 GCA_013436055.1 Halocynthia roretzi | reverse complement strand
TTGAACCCGGGATAGGTAGTGTGTCAAACTCAAACTTTGTCATAAATTTTCTAACACTACTATCAACCATATACCAAAAGTCTCGTTTTCAATTTCGCGCAAAATAAGTGTTAATTTTAGCTTTGAAATGTCATTTTTTTACCCAAAAAATCGTCTATCACCCTCCGGACCCCACAGGCCTGAACAGTTAGTGTGTCAAACTGAAACTTGGTCAAAGTCTTTTTAACGATGACATCAACAATTCCTGAAAGTTTGGTTTTTAAATTCGCGCAAAATCGGATGTAATTCATGTATCGAAAATATCCTTTTTTGACCCAAAAATTAAGGTTCGCCCCTTCGGGCTCCATGGGCCCTCACAGTTAGTGTGTCAAACTTAAACCATGTCAGAAATATTTATATTATAGTCAACAACAATCCCTGAACGTTTCGTTTTCAATTTCGCGCAAAATAGATGTTAATTTACGTCTTGAAATGCCGATATCATATTTTCTGACCCAAAATATTGGTACTGCAATATTGAACCCCACAGGGCCACACAGTTGCGTTTCACATTTCAAACTTTGTCACAATATTTCCAACAATAATATGAACAATTCCTGAAAGTTTCGTTTTCAAATTCGCGCGATCTCAATGTCAATTTACGTTTTTAAAAATACTGTTTATTGACCCAAAAATTCACGTTAGGTCTCAGGACATGGTGAGACGGGGAGTTGGCTAGCAAAGGGCTAGAGTGGAAATAAGTCTCGTGAAATTGGTTGAGACGTGAAGTGTAAGATATACTGGATGAAACTGTAAATAATAATAAGATTGTGATTGGAGTATTTGATTGTAATTAGTTCGTAGCATCAAGTTCGTGTTGATGATACGAGCCTGTGAATAGAATTGAAGTGTACATAAAAAAACGTGTATTGATTTATACCTACAAAGAGGCATGATTTAACCGAAGTATTACGTTTGTTTTTACGCGATCTTCTGAGTATCGGACGAAGATAGCGGTGTTCCTCCTTGTAATCAGGAGTGTATTTGTAGCGGTTCAAATGACAGAGTACAAACTAAACTAACAATAAACAATAACAATCAGCTGAGCCGCAACATTGGTGACCCCACACAAAGGTGAACCGCAACAGATTCACTTGACCTAGTAATCAAATTTAAAGACAGTATACTCTTCAGTTGAAAAGCGTAAAGCTTGTTAAGCTGAATCAATTAAGCCATTTCGGCATTTCCAAATGGAACCGAAATCAATAGGAAACAAATATTTTTGACGCGCATTCTTTGCTGCAATTTATGATTTTTCTTTCGATAATGGCAAGTAATTCGCAGAGTGATGCCAGTCATAATCGGCCTATACGAAATCGTGACCTAATGGAAGATAGAATTCCTTTCGAATCGATTATATCTCTTTTAAAAAATAACGGTTGGAATGAAACTGCTTATTAAGATGAACAGACAAACATATCCAAGTAGGAATGTGAAATATGGCTTTGTGTTTTGTCAAAAATCGACCTTTTTTCCATTTTCATTTTTTGCTCAAAATAATAGTTTTTTTGATGCGAAATTGCATGTAATACGTTTCAACCCGTTCTTAATTGGGGGCTTTGCAAGTAAACTCTCGGACCCCAGTAGTATAAGGCGCTTTATACTATTGGCCAAGCATAAGCTTGTTCCGGGCATGTTAAATGGGATAATGCGTCAGTTTACACATTCTGCAATAGACACATATAATAATTGTACATGCGTCAAATGAAGCGATCCATTTATTCGATTCAAACTATCAATCCAAGCCCATATCCTAAGTAGTTTTCCCTATAGAATTTTTTAACTTTTCCTCCTCCAATTTCACTGATGGCCGAATAACAGCAGGCGTCAATATATTGTTCTGTAGGTATATCTATCGCCTGGCATGGATAATACATTGCAGTTATGCGTAAATTCGCCAAGCCGGAAAGAATTATAATTGATTTCTGGGAACAATTTTACCAATAAGTGGTGGGTTCACAGCAAAAAACGATTTTCTAGATAAGGTGAAGCCCAAGTGACGCTCGCTAACTACGCTATCTCACGAAGCGTAGTTAACATCTGACGAGAAAAGCGTATTTGATTGGGGCGCGTCTATTATGGTTCTGACGTGCATCATTAATTCCCACTTCCAGTGTCTATATAATAGACTTCAGATGTTTTTACGTTAATCAGTCAAAAAATAGGGTGTAACCACTATCAAAGGACGAAACCATTCCAATATGATAACACTTTAATCGTCTGATCTCTGTGTATGTATGATAAGACTGTTTAACACGATAAACGGCACGCAAATATAACTAATAACACCGAATTGGAAATATTAAATAGACTGTTCAGTCACTCACTAAGCCATCATATCTTTCGAAGAAAACAAATGCAAAGCAATGTTGCTAACCTGAATAAATATTTGACAGGATCACACCGATGTTGAATCAATACGATCACGACACTTCCTCCATCGAGTCTGAGTCGAAGAGTTACGACTTCTTGTCATAATACCACCCTAACTTTGCCAACAGTGTTGACACTATCTTACCGATATTACGAACACAGTGATGCCTCGTCCTTCGTACACGAATCGTTCCTGGAGGCCGTTAGAACTCTGAATTGTTTGAATTCCCGATATTTATTCCTATTAGAAATAATGGAGATTGAATTAATCTGTTCCCAGACCCTAATTCAAACTGATTTTTAAAAACTAAAACAGCAAATACACATGTTTTTAAGGTAAAAATAACAGAAAATGTCCTGAATACAATAAAGCTCGTTACTTCGACGTTGGTTAGCTTGAGATTACGGTTACCTTAAACTGATACTGATATATATATATATATATATATATATATATATATATATATATATATGAATATCGCCGAATAATGTTTCAAGCTTGGGGCGTCGGTTTGTTGAATTCAGGATAAGGGATAGGGGTTAGTTTAATAATTTTCTATATAATCCCTTAATGTATTTAATGACCATTTAAACTGTACAGTAATTGTATAAGGATGATTGGGGATATGAAACCCAAATTAGAATTATCCAATATATTCCATACTGGCTTACTTGATCATCCCAACATATCTGGACCAATTGACTTCATAAATAGTTCACATTAAAAAGGCAATACAGAAATTTATCTGTACCAAATTACTAACACAAAATCGAATAGTTTTCACTGACCGTAAATCAATCTTATGAGATTGACTTGTAATTCCTGCGTGAAAGGCGAAAACGTTATGCGAGAACCTTGAAGCTGGGATACAAAACAAAAATTCGTATACTGTCGCAAGCCAGGTAACATATAAAATTTCTCCCAGCAAAAAAATAATCTTGTATCAAAAACTTACTGGTACATTTTTGAACGGTAACTACTTTTTTTCATTTGAAATAAGATCTGACAGTTTGGATGGGGCAGGCAAAAGAATTTTCCATCTGGTGGGAATCTGTCGAATCACCTGAACATTCCTGTGAGAGAATTGACGTTATTTACCAACAAACATGTATAATTTGTATACAGACGAAATTAGGGCAGCACGTACAGTGATGTACAGCAAAATGGGACACACGAACGAAAGAACTTCCGCTTTACGGGGCCCATTATGCTGCTATTTTCACAAAATCGTGTACGCAGTGGCACTTATGAGCAATTGAACACGCTGTTATGGCGATAAATAACGCACTCGGAGAAAATATGTGGACAAGATTCTTACCATGTCAAAGATTCCATTACTGGAAACAATGTTAGTGCACTTATACAGTGTTCCACGGGAGGATGGAAAGTTAGGTTCAAGCAATAGCAACAGGAACAAAACAAACCATAAACACAGGGATTTCACAGAGAAATTTCCATTTTATTTCGACAATGTCGACACAAGACATTATTTGTCTGCTGCTTATTTGGTAAACGCGTTCTGACGCATTCGTTACAAGTGTTGGTGAAATCGTATCCGACGACCAAATTAATCTGAAGTACACAACTTCCTTTCGTAGCCGGACGGGCTCATTAGTATAATAGTTGAGGATAGATGATTGTTGGGCAATTGGTATGCACCAAAGCATGCTGATGAGGTGTGGTACAATAGTAAACCATGTGTTGAAAATAAGAACATTCAACGATGTAATAACTCAAATCGAATATTTGAAAATAACCTAAATTTCTAGACACTTATTTATTTGTTTCATTACTAATCATACCAGATATAGTCACTGGGTCTGGCAATTTTATTGTAAATGTTGTACCCGAAGAGATCGATCAGTTGACAGTCTTCAGAGTTGAGCTTTCTTGTCTCGGGGTTTTCTGTATTGGCAAATATAAAAAAATATGATATTTAGACGTCAGTAGAGTAATAAGCATAGGATGTTATCTATTTGCTTGTGTGATCTAGAAGAGTCGATTTTGAACAACCACACAATACACGAAAGATTTGAATAGTTGCAAGCCCTAAAATGGCATAAGAAATTTCACAACTCGACTCGGGCCTAAGGGAGAGTGATACACTGGACTATAATCAAGTTTGGGCTAGTAGTAGATTTACTTGACCTATTACTCAAATTTAAAGACAGTATACTTTTCAGTTGAAAAGCGTAAAGCTTGTTAAGCTGAATCAATTAAGCCATTTCGGCATTTCCAAATGGAACCGAAATCAATCGGAAACAAATATTTTTGACGAGCATTCTTTGCTGCAATTTATGATTTTTCTTTCGATAACGGCCAGTAATTCGCAGAGTGATGCCAGTCATAATCGGCCTATACGAAATCGTGACCTAATCGAAGATAGAATTCCTTTCGAATCCATTATATCTCTTTAAAAAAACGATTCGATTGAAACTGCTTATCAAGATGAACAGACAAACATATCCAAGTAGGAAAGTGAAATATGGCTTTCGTTTTAGAGATATGAAATTGAGATTGTGACGTCAATTAGTTGTCTATCTGCTAAAGCAAAATTGTGCAATTGTTTTTTTTCAATCGTTCATATAATTTTCAAAGCCGCCTTGTCATTGAACTGTCAGTGACATCATTGATCAGTAGTGATTACAATTTTATTAATCCGTTCATCTGTAGACACATTGCATTACGGTGGAGCCTCAGTTTTTGTCATTAATTGCTTACTGGGGGCAACTAAAAAAAACAGAAATGACAAAAACCAAAGCTGGCGCCGTGATCACTAGCAATTTACACTTGTTATTACAAAAATAGCAAAAACACAGTAAATGTTTTCAAACTTTGACACAAGACACAACAGCAGCACTATGTGCAAAGATCGACGCCAACTGGTAGCAACACATGTTGAGCAGCGATGAGGGACAAAATTTCAAACCGAAACAAGAACAATTTTTGTTTTAAAAAAACAGGACAAAAACAACAATGACTCCGACCAAAACCGAGGCTATTTACCGAATTGGAACTCAAGAACATCATGATAACTACACTCGATATCTAGTTTTATTAACATTAAACAAAAATGCGAATTATATGCTTTATCCGAATAAATCACAATAACGTGTTCCACCCCTAATATAATGTATATGTAACACATCCCTAGAGGCGGAAGGACAGAGCCTACTATTATTTTGGAAACGAGATTACTTTTCTTAGAAAGGCGATTCTCATTCTTCCAATTATCATTTCATTGCACATTTATGATATCATATGTGAAAAGAGTTTCCTATTACATAGGCGGTATGTTTATACAAGCGTTTTACGGAGTATGTAACAATTTAGGGAGAAGTGGAATTCAAAATAAACCTTAAAAACCATAGTTAACTGCAAGTTTCTAACCTCCGGCCCTCCAGGCAGAGCGGAACCGGATTGCTCATGCCCTATTTTGGGAGGCATTCGGTACCCCGTGTCAAATTTGATAAAGATCAATTGAGAAATGGTGACGTTTCAAAACAAAACAAACAAATAAATTTTCCCTCTTATATTGGAATGTCGAATATAGTTCGGGTACTTCAGAACAATTCTAGATTTTTATATAGTCCTCTTCTAAAATACTTTATACAACAATTGCGTTGAGCAAATTTATAATATTTTATACCCCTTAAAATATTTTGACCAAGCAAGAACCCTGTAGGCACAACTGCTATTTTATTACCTGTCATTAGCTGCATTGCGGAAGGTTTTATTACAATGGTTAATTTCGGGTTGCTTTACTTAAGTTCCGAAGTAGTAATGAAAATGCTCACATTACATGGTTTTACTGCAATGACTTCTGATTACTTATCTGATGCAATTAAATGAATAAGACCGAGGAAAATCCGGTTATCGCTCACTTTTATTAATAAAAGTTGAGGTTCATCAACTCGAATACATTTCAAAGAAAACGTTTTAGTTTTTCGTCGTGTTAGTATTAGTTGTTATCAAGGACTAATCAATAGAGAATTGTTTTTGTTCATAACAATAATTCAGTTATTAGACACCAGCCAAACATTTCCCAACTGATGAGACCAATTAAGCCTCGCAATAGAAAATTTGGTAATACAGATGAGATTATGGAGTGCGTTAACAGGTTTAATTCGATCAGGAATCGTCTAGAACGACGACTTTACCACAAAAACACGGGTGTAAGAGTTATCTTATTTTTCGCCATGTGACTACCCGACCATATAGCCGTATGCTTAATGATAAATATCGATCGTCAAAATAGGGATTTATATAATTGTTGTCCATAACACGAAAAAATGGTTGAACAATAGGCTGTTAGCAAGAGTCGAATGAAACAACAAAAAATTGAAAACAAAAGAATAATAAATACAGTACCAGAACGAAATAATAAAGAAGATTAAAACGAGAGGAAATATAGCAAAATGATGACTTCACAGTGATGATTTGAGTGCTGAAGGAATGCAGTCACGAAATAGAAATTCTTTACAGTACACCGAATTGTGCGAAATCGTTACGTTTATGACGTGATGACGCGTATGACGTGTATGACGTGTCATATGCCTCTCCGGAAGTAGGTTTTCGTCTTCAAACGATGCCAAAAAGTTTCCCAATTTTCTGGTAATAGAAAAACGACTTGATGAAAATGTCGATAATAAGATAACGCGATTGGAAGTCGCGACCCGAGATCAAATAATAAAAGTTCCGCGTCTCAAGAGACTGCTTAGTCAGCGATGGAACCCAGGGAAATAAACATAATCTAATTTGCTTCACTATTACTTGACAAAGCGATTAAATGAAATTATCGACAAGCTGTTGGATATCGCTTGAAAATGTTGCTCTAAATGAAATCCAAGGAAGCGTAAAACTCACCATGAAAATTTTCCGCCAAAATTCTAGTTGCGGAAAAAGACCCCTTTCTCGTCATGTGCATTGCTTTGATTTGTATTTATCTGTATATTACACGCAGGAGATTTCTTTCAGTCGTTGTGAAGATATTGATTTGTTGAAAACCAGCTAATAAGATTTCTTTTAGTAAGTACAGCACTGACTGTGCTTGATGAAAGTTTCAATGGAACATATAAATGTTTTTTGAGCTTCCTGATGTTCAGTTACAGATGTGACGTTGTATTGTCTTTTTACATTTCTGACAGCGAACAACGCAGCACCACTGAAATTTACAGTTACATCGTTCTAACACTTCGACTCTTCTCGATTTATATCCTCTCCCACAGCACAATAACCCACACCCATCCATCCCGTCCGAATTTTCGTCACAGCGACGACCCCTCGTTCCCGGAACCCCGGTTCTCGAGTTCCGTTTGCAGTAATCCGGCGATGACTCGATGTAAACGAGGTTCGAAATCGTTGGTTGAACTCTACCAGATTTTCTCGGTCTCAGCTGACCTCGTTTTCCCAGACGAACTTCCTTTGCATTCTTGTGTTCGTCACGAAGTCTGTCGCCTATCTCGCGAAAGGTTGGAACTTGCATCCAACAAGTTTTAAGACTACACGAGCCTGATGCTCCGTGACACTTGCAAGTTGGTCTAGCCGATCTGACAACGTTCTGAATTAACGAAGCGTAGAGTTAGGATTACAAATAAAGAGATTATGTAAAGCAGATTGATGGAGATTACGAACGAATTGTTTTCCAGTACAAAGGGTCATCACATTCTCGAAACCAAAAAAAAGGGGAAAAACAGTAATAAATTCTTGCAACGTCGGTATTTGACAAGTTGCAATTTGCTTCATGTCCTAATGACTAATTACAGATGTCATCTCGCTAGTATTGTACATTACAATATTTGTGGCAAACTACTTTACTGCATCTTCCAAGCGCTGGGAAGTTAGGCAGGAAAAATAAAATATTCCTAAGATGCTCTTTCCTCCGAAAAATGGCGAGACATGCCAGAGTAAAAAATACAACTCGCTGTCGATTGTGTACATTTCCTGACTCTAGATTAATAACCTCAACCCACACTTGAATGAATAACACGTCATACTACTCTTAATTCGACCACGTAACCGTAAACCCATATACGTACACACTTGTAGGATGGGTTGAGTTTGAATTGACAAGTCTGTACAAGTAGTACACTTGCACGGGTGTATTTACATTTGCAAGATGGTGAGAATCCTAGTACAGTAAAGCATTGTATTTAAGCTTAAAACAAGGCTGCGATATCACATGGATAAACTCGAAAGGGATGACGTCTTTTCAACTATACACACTACACGAGTTCAAAAACAAGCCCCTTCACTAAGGGATTTACGCAAGTATAGTCGGTCTTCTCGGGGTAATAGACCTGAAACGGTAAACGTTTAGCATGGGCCTACCCTTACTCCTTCTAGGGAACATTTCTGTTATATCAGTGACTAAGGTTTGTTAGCATTTGCAATAGTAAACAGTAGGATAGAACTAGTAAATAAATCGGTAAAGCAACGTAATGGTTTACAGCCCTAGATTTAAAACCTGCGAAACTTTCTTGGGTGTGAGCCTAAACATGAAGGCAGATGCCTAACATGAAAACCAAGTCAATTCGGGAAGGTTAGAGCGTCGGGGCGATAGAGGGTAGGCTACTAAATCAATTATTTGCTGGAATGACAAGTCAGATAATAAAAAACCAACTTTAGCGCTTCTGTGACATTAGCCAGGTTGGTGAATTTGACTGTGTGTCTTATCAGTAGCAATTAATCAAAATAGAGATCATTTAACTCGAACACGAAAGTGTAACTTGGTTTGCCGCTGCTGTTGTTGATAGCAAGATAAGGTTACAGTAACCTCGCTAATGGAAATAAGTAACAACAACCCATCAGTTCAAATATTATTGATTACACTGCGATTAGCAACTCATTGTGCGATTGCCTACATAAGGAACACCCAATAGAAAGACAATATTTCTGAGTGTCGAACAGTGTTAACGAAGATTTTTATTAGTGAAATGCCTCTACAGAGGTAGGAAGAAGGGGAACGCTTTATCTAATTTTGGAAATCAACTTACTTCAGAGTTGCTTTGAGGCCATAACTGAGGCTAATTTGTCTTATCAGTGGATTGTTGAAATAACTCGATTTCAATCAGACGATAAAGATGTTATCATGTCAAGTTGTTATATATGGTCAAGTTGATTAATATATTTATTTTCATAGTAAAATTAAAAAGATTTTATGCGATTTAATTTACACTATATTTAATTTATTTGTAAGTTTATTTGAAATAGCAACGGACAGAATTTAAAAAGTGGGTATTTTCCAACCCCTAGAGACGGCTACAAAACAAGGCGACTGGGAAGCACCGTCTCGCGCAGGTGTTCTTTAACGATATTAGCAACGATAAACTGTCCATGAATAAGTAATGAATTTCGACAACTGCTAATGTCAACCTATTAGTACATTATTACATTAGTTAGTTTGCAACACATAATGAAACTGGGAAACACAGATTGTGTCCACTGCATAAAAATGAAATAAATTGAAAATTGCGTTTCCTACGATTGAATTAAACTCTTAGGAAAAATATACCACATATTAAATATTATGTTTCTCTACGCGGCATCTCTACTTCCGTTTATATTTCATATCACTTTTTCCGGGGACCTCATCTCACCCATGACACCGTTGCGAGGTCACGACAAAGTGTGGGGAAATTGACAAAAATGACCCGGGGTCTGAGACACCTATAGAAGGCTCTGTGAACGTGCATATAGGGCAGATAGACCGACTTCCCGGGACAATGCCAATGATTCAATATTCTCACTACAAGTAACCAATCGAAAAATAAATGTATAAGAAATGGAATGCTAGAAATACTTCGCGTCACGCCGTTCCGACCTACTTCAAACTTTATGCTACTTCTATAGAATAATTTTCTTCAGCGAACATAATGAGATATAATGCAGGTGATAGAATAAGGTCAAAAATATCTACAGGTGTAAATGAAACATTAAAAAGTCAGGAAAGCCAGAAAAGCTATCACACTGAGGTAATATTCTTCTCTGGGCAGTAACAATTGTGTACTTACGATTAAAACACATGTATGATGGCTTTATACTCGTCAAACTACATGGTATAATCTGTGTCACTCAATAAACAAAGCATATTTGCAGAAGATGACATGGTGACGCGGAAAACTCATATCAGCGAGGAGTTCAAACCGAAATACCAATAGTCTTGTGTTCTTATATCTCACAATGAAATGATAGTTTGATATGCGATGTATTCAAGTTCCGTCCTTGTTTACATAGCAAGTGTTCAAACATTATGAATAATATATATTCAGCCGTGTGGGATGGAATTGGTTCAATCAATATTGACCAATTAAAATGCAAAATCTTATTTTCTGTTGATGAACTAATATTTGATATTATTCAAGGCTATTTCAAAAGCAATTATGGCAATAAACCCAACGCCCCCAAAAACAATAATTATTAAGTGAACTGTAAGGCACGGAAATGATTTCTCCTAGAAAAAACTTCCAAGGAAAAACTGAGATTAATGTATCACAATGACAGTTTTCCGAGAGTTCAGATTATTAGGCTATACTATTTAGACTGTATTGAATTTGTCCATATTCCCACACGAAAGAAGTTATTGTAAGCTGTCATTCCCAATCGCCTACAATGAACTAGATGTGAATACTGTTGATACTAGAGGCATTGAGGATTAACCTTAGTACAAAAGGCGCCTTAGCCGTAAAAAATTAATCCCTTAATTTCTTTCTTTCGGGATAACCTCAAACTCGAACATAACAAGCAAATACCAAGAGATTTAGCGTGGTTGCTTTTCTCGTGCAGTGTAACTATAACCCGTGAACTACCGTCGTACCAAAACCAACATATACTGCCAACAATTCCAATAATGATAATACAATGATTCTAAATTAACAGAAATCTATCGAATGCTATAACATTTGAAATGTTTATGAATAATATTTTTTTTAGGGGAGGGGGGGAGATGAATAATGAGTCTAGTTATGAATTTACTATAAAAAAAATAGACTGAAGGTAGCATACTAAGACCACACCAATTGTTTTCACATCGTAATAACTATTCAACTCGCTCGATAATTAAAACGATAAGAACACTTCAACTGTTGAAGATACTTTCTAATCCTTTTCTTTCTACGAAAATCGAAAGCTATTCTAGGAAAGTTAGGCATATAATAATTATGCATGGCTGTGGATCGAGGATACCAATAACGTATATTGAAAACACCATCACCGCCACAATATTCTCGTGGAATCCTTATTCAAGTTCCAGCATACATACATACCTACTTGTTTCGGCCGTTAAGTATGTTATATATTTCCTTTGAATTATTATTATTTCTGTGCTCATTATTTTTTCTCTGTATCATCCGACTCCATTACGACTCTAATTATTCCATCGTAATATTCACCTCTGATGTTCACTGAATATTTAATACCGATATCTAAGTACTTACATCGTAAGTATGAAATTCGAACTAAAGCATACCTGACTCAGATGTAATTAAACAAGAATATTTACTACGATCTGGTAAAATTACTGATAGTACTGAAAATAGCCGAATAAAAAACACTCACCAATCTTCCAGCTTCGTTATTATGCATGTTCATCGCTTTCCTTATCCTAGCTTTACCGCGCGGGGCGAGATTGTCTCTCTCTCGCGCGTCAATAAATTCTCGGGCAAATCCATACGCATACTCAGTGTCGTCGCCGCAACCTCCCCATTCCTTAAAACCAAGTTAAACCTCTTTAAAAGTTCATTTCAAAGGTTCAGTATACTATTATTATGGACAAAATTTGGTAGTCAGGGGAACACTAAACTTCAATATATAGATCCAGGCAAAGGGGACAGTGGTAACGAAATTTGACAGTGTACACTACACTGGTCTTCTTTACTCTTCACAAATCCTATTTTGAACCAGAATATCTATTAATTCAGAAAGCCCATAAGCCCAGTGCCGGATCAACGAAAACGAACCTGTAGGCCTAATATAATTTATTATAATTACTGGAGATCTCGATAATAACACATACCCAGTCTTTGTGAAGCTTGGGTGGCCTTCCAGTCGTGCTGCAGCCACAGGCTTCTAATTTTTGCGTCTTGCAGGCGCGCGCAACAGAGTGAACGACTCCCGCTGCGCTAATAGCGTAGGAAAATGCCGTTTCTTTGCTTCCTATAGAAAAATGAGAAATATAAATATAACATAAACCATTTCAAATTTCTATTTCATTACTTTATTTCGAAGTACAATATAAATCATCGGTGATTGAAAAACATTTATTAGAGGTAGAAAGAATTCGAAAAATGAGCCAAGTTGTCAGCTGCCTCGTATTATCAAGTAACGAATTAGGTTGCTGATCAATTGAGGAAATCTTTTAATCTTTTCAAATTAGCTAACAGACGTCACCGTATCGCGTAACTGTTGTCAAATGTGATTTTTTTGCAAACGGATGCATCAATGCTTGTTTTTGTATTGTTATCGCATTAGGATCATTGATACCGTACAGATTTATCTTCAGCTCTACCAATGACGTAATGTTTTTATTCATATCCACTTGGGCATTACTGTGACACTGTAACCCGAGCCGCATCTGCGGCTGCTACAAGGAAGCTAACAATGTTGATCTGGTAATTCCTACAGAAAAAGAAACAACCGCCAAGCTATCCATTTCGCATCAGGTGCAGATAAAAAAATTATCAAACGGATTTGTATCGCTACTGATGCTGTTAGGATACTAAAGTATAAATTAATTTACAGGTAATTTAAATTTGAATTTATGGACAAAAATATTGTCAACCCCGTAATTGCCTTCCCCTAAAAGTGCTAAAATAATACAGTAAGGCATCTTAGATTAGCAAGATTTTGCTACCGATACTGTGAACTATGAACTTTGTATTATATTTAATTCAGAATCTTTTTTGCAGTGAATGCAATCAAGCTAACCCAATCAAGCTAACCCTATGACCCCACCTTCAAACCACCTGGTAGGAGTTCGAACTTCCGTGGAGATAAGTTTATATAAGTCAATTCATTAGAGCCTCATTGAATCTCTATTTCCTTGTTCTGTAAATAATTGTTTAGCTTCCAGCACGCGTGCGTGTGACTTATGATTTTCTCCCGGATTACTTAGATCGCATGATAACACAACCTCTCATTATGTTCTATTGTTAATTCCATACATTGAATAAGTACAATGATAGCGATTTAAAAAATAGTAATAGCTGGTTTCGCGGCACGCAACTACAGTAGGATCTTTGTGCAGGCGAACAATAATCGTTAGCTAAGGTTTACAAGGCTTTGGAATATACAAAATAATTATAGCTAAGGAATTTGGTGATGAGAACTCTCAAGTACTTACCTATGTTCAAAACTTTGCCGAACACGGTGCTATCTTCATTGACCGTGCAGTTCCATCGATGGTCACGAAATTGCCACTGACATTCATCGATTCCATTGCGAGCTCCTTCGCTCACATATTTCATATGATCATGATATCTTCCGCATAATAATTTCTGGTTGCGCGACATCCCTTGAACATGATCACACACTTGACCAGGGCCGGACGATATTATGTCGACGAGTGGGCCGTTGGCTAGTGACCTTAAAAACAGAAGAACGACATTTAGCATACAAAAGATATTATTTTATTAGTTGGATAATTCGGGGTTACATGGCGAATGAAATAATAATTCGGTTTGAAAT
The DNA here is from genome assembly GCA_013436055.1 of Halocynthia roretzi. NCBI lineage: Eukaryota > Metazoa > Chordata > Ascidiacea > Stolidobranchia > Pyuridae > Halocynthia > Halocynthia roretzi. The sequence continues at coordinate 617,554 of QRAM01000015.1, read as the reverse complement.
GGTGAATATCCTGCATACGGCCGCGGGTTAACTGCCAAGCACGATGGATGGTATTCAGTCGAATTTTATTTACTTATGATTATATCTATCGTTGCTCAACATTTATAAGCATCATTATCTATTTCGAATCCATCGACCATTCCACTGCTTTTATGTCGCCACTATCATTTTGCTAAACTATTTAACCACTATGATATACACATAAGTGCCAGATTCTGTCGTAATGAAGTAACATATAACGAGAACTATCGGGGTGTGGCACTACTGACCGCTTAGGTATAATGTATTTTTGCTAAAAAAGTAAATGAAATATGGTGAGTTAATATAAAATCTGCTTGGGATTTAGATGATACGTGTACCATATACCACTAAAATCCACCACTTATATGACTACATATAAAACTGCGTATTTGCGATGTACCTTATAACCCTATAAAAAATAATATAAGATAGCAAACGACGATATTGTACTGTCGCACTAGAAACCAAAAACCTGACATTGTACTCTGATTTGTTGTTACGGTCGCCTCAATTCAAAAAATGTTGTACGCAACATGGTTAAGCTTTATTTTGTAGACACCTGGAAAAGTAATCATAACAATATGAACATCAAATCACTTGTTGCGAACACCACAGTCGCAACGATCAAAGGGCCGCGAGCAACGAACTATAAGCGACATCAGTCAAACGATGGATATAATCGGATTTTATTTCCAGCTTCGGTAACCTGACCGCACGTATTTCTTACGGTTAGAAACTTAGAATAGACTCGAAATAGTCGAAATCGAATATTGATAGAGGTTCCGCCCGAGTTTACACTAGATACATTGTATCTAACAAAATGGATATGATGACGTAACGAAACGAAACACCAACGCTGTGGTGAGTTTTCTGGCTCTATAATTAGACATATGCAGGTATTTTTAGCCTGTCGCGAACAACATCTGGAACTATGTGATATAGACCTTCGTATTACGTTAAATTTCCAATCGCTTTTAGTAACGACAACAAAGTTCTAGTAGGCATGATATGCCGACTTGATGGTGAAGGACAAAAATAAACAAAAAGGACGGTGGATCTTTCATGAAGCGAGTGCTTATATAGCCGAGGCATTAGTGTCTGAGTTTGGCTACGCAAGAGCCTCTCGCGTTTTATTTATTATGATGAATGGCTGGATTAAAATTTTCGTGACCTTCTGTAATTTAAACAGAATAATCTGGAAGCACTCCGCTAGCAAAAGTGAGAAATGCCCAAAACAGTCGTATAATCTATTCAAAAATTTGTGAAAATCTAGATAGGCGAAAATATTATCGACGTGAACGACAGGTAAAACTATTTTTCAAGCATATCAACAGGTGTGATGTTATTTTAGCGTAGATCTATGCAGCATATCTATGACTGTTCGTGCGAGAATGCCCACATCAATAATAATTGGACTATCCCAGGTCTTCAATCAAAAACCAGATTACCATTGCAATGATACTGATATAATCGCCCAGGTTCAAAATATTTTCGTTTCGATCTTTCTTCAAAGGTCTGTGCCAAGAAAATACTTGGCTTTACAGCGCAATTAAGATGAAATCCGATTAGAGAAATCATTATAAGTAGGTATAAGACTGCGGGTCTCTCTAGAAAGAATATTTCCTGTTTGATGTGTACACAGTACGGTCGACACTCACACCTTGCTTTAGGGTAAAGGGGAATCTGCAAAAATCACAACAGCTCAGTATATAACATGAAGCAATGTAAGGGTAATTGGTTAAGCTTCACTGGTTTCCGTTTTCAAGGCTGTATAACGAGAAAATTTTAAATATAACCTAAACTTAACTGCTATGAACAGTAGTACTGTATCGAGTTGTCAACCTTACATAAGGCAACAAGTCATCTTTAACGTCAGAAATGCCTACCTACACATAACAGGTAGCAGATAACAGTCACTAGAATCACAATCACTGAATATAAATCTGAGGTAATATTCTTATGCGGTACATGTAAACCATCAGCATATATGCCGATCATTTCTTTAACAAATAATTCAATTTGGAATAAATACAAATAATTTCCAGTATCTGTCTTACAGTGGGTAGCTTTAAGTTGTTTTATGGCATAAGCTGGAAGGCTCTAATGCAACCTTTGCCGGCATATGCGGCAAAGAAGCTTGTTGTGGGTAAACACAATTAAGTTGAATATTTTGGGTGCGTGAGAAGCAGACCATTTAATTCTTCATCGGTTGCCATGCAACAAGACATGTTCGGAAAGAGTAGCCGATAAATTAGAAAGCCGCCAGAAGCAGTACATCATCCGCCATGAATGAACTATTTTATTTAAGTAGCTATCTTTCTCATCGAAGAGACCCCAACTTTTTAATTGATGTTATTATGAACTAACACTGTTGGTGGCCGATAAGGATATGTTTGCCGTTGCATGCTGAATGTTGGCTTGTCTGAGTAAAAACAGATCATATTTGTTAAACGCATTCTTATCTAGGGGCTCTTGAACAAAGTTTTCGAAACATATGAACTAATAGAAAACGAAGAAATTAAAGAAAACTGAAACAAGGCGATGAAAGTTGAATTCGGAAACGTGATCTGTAGGTCGCTCTGATCTCGAACTTCAAACCTATCATTACAGGTTAATGTAAGGTTAACTTCTTTCAAGTAAAATAAAATAGTACGGTCTTCGTGGGAGATACATTATTTCGATCGAGTTAATTTCCAGTTGTCTAAGTTAAGCATACAAATTATTCAAGAATAATTTTAGCTAACTTTCTCTATCACATTATTTGTCGCACAGTGGTCGCAGTTAAATTTTGCCCTTGGGTTATTAAGCCTGAGCAGTCATGGGAAATACTAAGTCGAGCATGCAAATAAGAAGTACATTACATGAAGGCGCCGGATGAGTGAATGTGGTTCCTACATCGAGTAGGAAAAGGTCGTTCGCGGGGTTGCAGATGTTATTTTGTTTTGGGCTCTTGGAAGTATGCTTACCATAACCCAAATTCCGAAAATGCCGCGTACCGCGCGGCTCGCTTCAGTTGTGAACGAACATAGTGTAAACGATATTCAAAGGGTCAGCTCGAAAGATTTTGATGCAAAAGCGATGAAATTACACGCTGAAAGTATACGGTTTTGTCCAACTCACACCTGTTCCTATGCAGACTATGCCACGGAGAGTTATGAGCGCAATAGAACACGTAAAATTTAAATTCTAGAGAACAATAGATATTCCTTATGAACCGCGCATTATTTATTCTGTGACGAAATATTTGTTTTCGGCGTAGTTTACCGGTTTACAATAATTACGGCATATTTGGATAGAAGCGTTTTAAAACTTTACTTGTTTGGGAATATACCTAGTATACAAAGAACCTTCTATAAGGAAAAGATTTATGTACATGCTAAAACTACAGATGATCTCATTTCCGTATGAGCCTGTAAAACTTTTACCTTTTACCTTTTACCTTTTACCTTTTACCTTTTAATGGACTAACGTTAGTATTTATTATTTTTTATCAACTATGCGTTAATCTGAGTACCTAGCACACTGCGAGCAAAATCAAATCACTAAAATCAACGTTCAAAAACGAATACACCAGACAGACGTACATCAATTCTATTTCAATAATAACGAAGCAATCAAGATCGAGCCTATATTTACCGGTGCGGCAATCAGTGAACACACAACACCGGGATTAATTAGAGCAACGTTTTCACTCATATAATTACTGTCTAATGAGAAAAAGAAAATCAAGCAAAAAAATAAGCTTACCACCAGTGTGTCTCCGCCAGCGTAACACAGTACAAGAACGTCAGTACTGTTACAAATATTCCGGGGATTTGATTCATTTGCTTCTGGTGCATATTCTTGTTTTGGCTGAATACTACAAGTTAACACTGTACACTGTTTGTACACAAGGTTTGCTTATAATCTATATATATATATATCTCGAGTAAGCTAACCTGCACATGAAAGAATGATAGCAATGAATTACATGAATTATCGAAAAGCTCTATCTTCCCTGTATAAATACACATGCTAACCTTTAAAAAATGCTTACTTCCTAGGATTAATGCAACGATGTATTTCAACCTTCTTCCTCCAAAACAAGTATCCAATGAAGCATTCTAGTGTCATTCGACGATCTTAACATCGATTGCTTTTTTTCTTCGCACGTTGAACACTTTTTTCTCGTCTATTATGAACAGGCACACATGCGCCACCTTACGGAATTACAGTAAGTAACTGTTTGATATTGCTAAAAGTTAATGCAAAACGACTAAACAGACACATTCCTCTCGACCTTTTCCTTCATACAAAAGCGAATCGAATCGAATTCTCTTTAAAAAAATGAGCTCAGGCCAATCAAAACTTGGAATGACGTCATGATGACTTCTGCTCCCCTATCAAAACAAATTTATCGCTAAGCCATTATTATTATTATCTCAAGCAATCGCAATTCGATGGATGCTTTTGCCCTTAGGTCGACATTATCATTCCGAGAATATTCAGAAGAATACGAAGTTCTGTGAAATATTGTTTGTTTTTCGTATTACGTATCATCACAGCGGGAGACATTGCATTATTGTCAGACTAACTATAGACCAAACAAGTACAGTTCACACTAGAGAACAATATCGTTTCCAATATCAATGTCTCATAAAACCTCACTTTTTAAAAATTACCTCTGATTTACTGAATCAGTAGTGCAATACAATTTGGTATTTTATTTACAAAACAAGCATATTTGTCTGAGCGCAGAAAAGCATTCCCTAAAAACAATCGGTCATGGATAATCGCTCTCAACGTGAGTTCGATGCCATTACGATTCGGCATTTCTTTGAACATCGATCACAATTTATTTATGTAAGTCCGAAACGTTACCTAATAGTCTTTATATAGCAAAAATAATACTACGGAGATCCGAGTAAATATCAAAGAGTAAAGCGAATAGATCGGAGTCGAAACTTACACAGCTCATTACCACGCTCAAGTTGGCGTTGATATTACCATAGCTACTATTTGCATTCATTACGTTATTTATGTGGTGGTCGACGACGCGTAAGAAATCTCAGATCAATCCCTGTACCATGGCATATAATGAGGTTCAGTTCGTCAGAATGACAAGGCTATGCGAGACCTTTATCTGGTTGACAATACGAATTTTTTAGTAATTTACACAAATAAATTCTACTATGTAACCGATTGAAAACATGCACAGCTTGTTCGAAAGGAATCTTGAACAATACACCAACTGCTTAATCGAAGCAACTATTTTAGTCCATTGGGACAAATTATTGCCTGATCTGTGTTTTTTTGTCGTTTGCAATGAGTTATTTGTAGATGAAGGTAAAGAATGATTAATATGGATGATTATTCCTTCATTGATCGTCAGGATTTCTGATAATAGGGGCTCCTTTCGCAATATGTCCCAATTAAAGGAAATCTATTGTGTTTGTATGCAGTTGTTCGTGCAAACCCCATGTACAGTATCCTAAATAAACGCTTTGATGTAATATCTTACCGTAATTATTTTACCTCATACACTGTAATTATCTGTGACAACTTCCTAACAACACACATATAGTTTACAATCTGCTGCATATCTCACTTCGCTATTGTATAGCTCTGAAAACAATGCTTTCTAGTCGGCCATCAAGCAGCACACCCAACCCAAGGCTGTTAACGACATCTGTAACACGGGAAGAATTCCAACAAGTATGTCTGTAAAAGAGTAGTTTAACTACTTGTGCGAAATCGGAAAAAATAGTTAGCACGCTTTCCCACAACAAAAAAACTCCTTTCAAACTTCAATCACATCTTAAAAAATATAGAAAAAAGTATGAACAGAGGCTTAAAAGTGGGTCGCAGAAATCCCGCTCACATGATGTGCTACCGTTTTGTATAGTGCGTTCCGTGTGTGACAACAAAGACATTCCAGAGGATATATTCACGCTGTTGAGCATTTTATTATACAATACGTGTGCTGGCAAATTCTCAATTTATCATTTATCTGAACTTCGTCGTAAATATAAAAGTGATTTTCCACCATCTGGTAGTTTTGATAAATCGTTGTTTATACAGGCCCGATAGTAACAGAGATGCTTCAAATTCGTGTAAAGCAATTACACGAGTTTCTAGGAAAATGCAACCACATTAGAACCATGAGAAGCTTTATTCGAAAGATTGACTTGTATTAGATAGATTGCAAGGCGGCTTCACATAAGATATTTGTTTGATCTAAATTCGAAGTAAAAGGAATAAAAGACAAGGAATGGGAGGAATGGTTTACTGTATAGATGTGCCCCATCAACAAAAAGGAAATGGGCTTGTTAAGTGAGTTGATGCGCTCAGCTGTATCAAACTAATCTTCATTTCGACCTTTTTATACCAATCAATCTAATGCGAATGTACAAAATGCTGCACGTTAGTCAGTGACAATTTCTAACTCCAAGTTAAAACCTAGGAATACGCTCTCCGAACTTTTTATAAACCCTTGTATAGTTAGTTGATCACTTAGCGAAATCCTCCGAGTTCCTTCAACCACTCCCGACTTTAATGAAAATATTCTTTTATTTACCATGATACAGGATTCTTATAACAAGATGGAATTATGGGTTGTTTTTTTACTGTAAATTACCATGATATTCGAGGTTTATTACGTTCATTTGCCTTGCTGAAAACCCTACTGCTGATCACAAACCATCTTGAGCCAGCAATTATCCGATCATTGGATGGCAGTAAAATGGCTTAGAGGCTACACAAATGTCAACTATCTGCTTCAATAGGTAAATTAAGATCTTTGACCCTTCAGCACCCTTTCAACGGCTGGAATGTCTCACTCACCCTTGGGGGTCTATTTGAAATAACGCCTGTTTAGAAGACTCATTCAGATGACTGATTCAACAAGCATGAAATGAATTCATTACAATCATTTTGCATTAGTAGCACATATGCGTTTATTGTTTTTGCATAAATTTTGTGAATCAGTCGTTGACTAGTTCCCAATGTAAAATAATAATAATAATCTCCTTTAAAGCATCACAGTGTCCAACAATCGTCAGTTTTTACTTAAATTTGAATGAACTATATATTGGGTTTACCATAAAGACCATAAACATAGAATAAAAAACAGAGGAAATATTTATTTTGCTATAAATTTTATATTTCTTTTCATATTTTTTTTATCTAGAGTAGAACAAACTGTAGGCCTGGCATCCCACTAAGTACAACAAGGATACATCGTATGTCATATCCTCCATACCGATTTGGCACGTCGTCATTTACTCGTTATCATTGTTAGAATATTTGAGAAAAACATTCCAGTCTCGTCGTTTTTATCATGATTTGCGATTTGTTAGCTGACCTCACCGTGAAAAGCCAATATGCCATTAAATCACTTACGTGATTTGTCGTATGATGTTGCTCAATTGTAGTAATACGACGGTACCTGGGCACGCAAATCACGGGACCAATATGTCACAGAAACATCATATTCATCCCTTACCAATTCTGTTTCATCTTGACTTATTTACATAGCATGTACGGGAATAATTATTAATTTTACGATCGAGCAATCGCAGTAACGAGAAAGATTGCGGAAAATTGTTTGCAATGAACTTTAATGAAAAAGAATAATGGCGAGTAATTGAGATCAGCAGTCACGAACACCGTACACGGTATACTTGGATAGAAAGAACATAATTCGGAGTATTAGTTTTACGCATCGACTCCGTCGCCTGGATTTTGTTGATACAATTTATCAAGATTTAAGTCAAATTTCACAGACACAGGCCAAGATAATTTTGGCAAATAGACTCGATGCTTAACGATAGAATTTAAGGAAGATGGAAAAGCGTTCTGCTTTATCTGGGTGTGCTATGTTCCATAATAGTGTATATGCATACAGTGTGTGTACAGTATAATTATAAATAACTCTAGTATCGCATATAAAAGTCTAGCTCTGTAAATAGAGCTGAACACTTTATAATGGGGCATCCACCGAACAAAACATAGGGGCATTAAGCGGCATATAAGAGCGGTTCAATTACTCATAATTTATCATCAATTCTTTGGCACCAAAATTGGTAAGGCATTTTTAACAGTGAGGTGTTTTTAAGACATGTCTGAAAAAATGGAATTCCTTATACAATAGTGTTAAGTCAATGTCAAGGAAATGTGAGTTAGTCAGTTATGTGTAAGTTGAAGTAAAAGGTCATCCAGGGTCATCACTACAATCGATTAGTAAATGCAGTATTAATATGAGTCGTGTTGTGAGTTCCGCATGCTCGAATAGCGACGGATAATCTGGGGAACGCATAAACATCGTTCACATACTTTGCTACATTTGCATTATATGCAACAGATTCAATGACATTCAATTAATCAAACTATTGCAAACTAAAAACTATAGCAATCAGAGTCTCCAATACAACGTACGTGGTAGAAATGCATATCAAACAGTTCACTAGTTCAACATCTAATACAGTATAACACGGATATTTCGAGTCAACCTTGAATACAGAGGAGATTCGCCCCATACAGAATACTACGTCACTCAAAAAAAAAACGTTCACTTATATTAAAATGTAACTTAGGGAAGATTCTTAGAAAAAAACTTTGTTTGTTTGATAGTTTTTTTATCCTGCATTTACGATCAACTTTAACACAGTTGCATGACAAGATGAAAGCAAGGCACTATCAGATAATAGCTAGTTGGTCCAAGTAATTGTTTTACGCGAGATCAATTGTAGACATTGTCAATTAGTCTACAGTTATTTGTTTTTACAATGTACTGAGAACAAATGCTTCCTAATTACTGTTTTCCGCCATACAAGATACATAACTAGAGATAGATAATTACGAGGTGAAGAATACATAATGCGGAATTTTTTTACTATGTGATGCTATATCGAAATAACAGGCATTGAGTTAATCACTTATAAGCTACACTAAAAAACTGGAAGACATAAAAGTGGAGCGTACGGAGAAGACTGGAAAGTAATGTTTTTTCGGTCATTAGCCATGGAAAAAATTTTGCGGTCACAAGAATGAAACAGTAAATTAGCGAGTCAGAGACACATTTTATTGGCTCATACCAACATTATCTCGACGCGTTAACTATTTATCATTTTAGCATTATTGACGTGATTAATTACAACATTTTTGCAATATCACATCAGTGCTGATGATGACTAATGATACAGCTATTTTTTGTAACGTCTGACCTTTAAGAATATGATGGCAATCTCTATGGACGACATCATAATGTAAACCGCTTCAACTGGTAGTTGAAGCACTTGCAAAAATTTCTGCTGTTTTGAGTCGGAGATACTATTAAAACATCCTCGCCGATCATGGCTACACATAATTGTACATACAATAATGGCTAACTAAAAAAACGAAACGAATTAATAAAACAATAATGATAAGTGAATCATAAGCTTGTTTAATATAGAAATTACTCGACTTAGCTCAGTTCAAAAATATGACTTCTTAGTTCTTAGTTCCATACTTCTCAACCACGATAATCGAAGACAGATTACACAGTTGAAAGAAATTTCTTCCCATTATTTATGTCTGAATATAGTAAAAACTAAGGAACAGGCAATGACAATATCCCATGACAAACCTGTAATACTTTAGGCTTGTTACTGAATCTATACAAATAAGGGTGATGATGTTCATAATGAATTATTTGTTATTGGTCGCCCACCCTTTCTTTAATCAGTTTGATATATAAACGACCAAATGAAAACAATATCTCGGAATGTCTATGGAACCTGTTTGCAAAAGCTATGCAATTCACCTCCTAATCGCCTTATATCAAGGTGCCTAAAAATGGAAGCGTACTGAAATGTATATTGAATCATTGTTGAACAGAATGTTAGGTTTTTCGAAGCAATGTTTTATTTTCACATTTTTTTGATGTGACCAATTACATGGTCATCGTGGGAAACTGATTAGAAATTATTGCATTTCTCACAACTAAAGCATATCTTCAGCGAAATCATCTTAATGAGGTGCTGAGGTGCTTCTGCTCGAAGTGCAATGAAAATACGATGAGACAATGTAAAATTTGATTCCGGAAAGATATCTACACTGAATACATTGTATCATCACAAATGCAATGTGGAAAAAAAGTCAACAAATATATCGACCACAATCTATATACAAATATATCAGTGAAGGTTTAGCGGATTTGCTGTGGATTACAGATCACAAATTACAAGCTTGGGTAAAAGTGTTGCGGCAATTAACTCCCTATAAAAGCACTGTCACGAGGCAGTCCCAGACTTGGGTGGTCAGTTGCAGTAGAATGGGTGATTGTTTTGGTTAAGATTGAGTACCCCGTATCCAACAAACGACTACATATTTACATATTACTTAAGCACAAGGTACTCATCATGTATATATGTAGAAAGCATAAACGTATCTCATTCGGATGACGGTTGATAATAGATAAGTTGCATGTAAAGGCAGTGTGCTATAATCTAGAATAAAAGCTTTCTAAACTTCATACTACATATTATCCTTTTAAGATGTAAACAAATTGAAAGTATAGCAGTAACTTTACTGTCCCACTATGGCATTGGTCTACTATTTTTCTCCAATTCTCAACCTCACTCTCTTCAGAGTCCAGGCCACGCATAAGACCAATCAAAAAAAGAAAAAGGGGAGATCGCAAGAAAGTCCTTCAAGGCGCGAGGAGTTCGATAGAAAAACTTTAGATAACGTTTTAATAAATGAACCAAAGAACAAGCCAATCGTGAAAAGGCAAACGTTATCTGATTACAAATGAGATGACTTGGCAATACAATTATGAGGGACATATAATAATGAAATTTAAATCACGTGACGTGGAGTGCTGATCGATTTTTGGCGTGAGCACGTCACGTGATATAAATTTCATTATTATATGTCCCTCATAATTGTATTACCAAGTCATCTCATTTGTAATCAGATACCAAGAATGGTACAATATATTGATATAGCCCTAAAATACAATAGTAATATACTATGGAGACTGTTATATTGCAGTGTTTCGTTTTTTTTGTTATTTATATATGTTCACGTTTAGTTTAACCATGTTACGTTATAGAGAATAGAATTTGATGAATAACAAATAATTATAAAGTGGAAAACACCAACGATAACGATTGAATTATAAAGTGGAAAATATGTGAGAAACAAAATATCACTCCCAAAAACTAACGGTGAAAAATATTGTTTAGAGTTTCCATATCGAATATAGAGATAAGCTAAGGTGGGAAAGCTATAGAGAAAAATGTAGAGTCTCGTGACGTATGGAGAGACGAAAACTGTAGAGGGACTGAATAACGTTTCA